>RJWM01006685.1:0-82639 GCA_004363535.1 Dasyprocta punctata
TTTAAGGAGAGCCTATACAACTCAACAGGTTCTAGAAAATGTGTCAGACACAGACGTCTTTGAAGAACGTCTCCATCACCTTATTCTCAACCAAGGGAGATGACATCATCTTCAAACAGTTCACAAAAGAAGAAACACAACACTGCATTCGTTTGGTCCTGATGGGCTACCTGAACAGAGATTTCAAAAAAGGCTGACATCCCCCACGCAGCAGCAGGTGAACAGGAGAGAAAGCTCTTCTCAAAACAGAACTTGCCAGTGTGCATACCTGACCGCATCCCTTTGCCCAACTCCTTTGTAATCTGAGCAGGTGACAACTTCATTCAGCTGTTAGCAACAAGAGGAGGTATCGATTCCCCAGGAATGCCCTAATGACTGGAGACTGGGACACAAACCGTAAATGGAGACTTTCTGATTCCAAGTGAAATTATAGTTTGCCTTATGAGATTGCACAATAAATCAGGGGAAAAACCAGCGAACATAGGACTCTGGGGTCACTGAAGTGATGTTGACACATTACAATAATGAGAACTTGAAATACCTCATGCCCTATTGATTTTTAAGCTGAATCATTCCCACTGCAGAAGATTACAAGACTCTGTCTTGGAATCATGGCTCACACGGGGGATGCTGATGAAAAATACACCCAATCCAATCAAAATGAAAAACTTCACTTGTACTTATTACAAATCTAATACCATTGTCCCTGAGTTGTGTGTGATAGGCACTTAACCTACAATGGAGGAAAGCAACCATACCACTGTTTTTTCTTTTAATTAAAAATTTTCATACCCGCTTTACACATGGCTCTTTGCAGTGCCTATACAGTACAAAGTACCTCAAAGAAAGTGGGCATAATGGCTCAATTAGTGCATAAAAGGCGATTTCTTTATGCTTTTCTAATTCCAGGGTAGCTTTCAAGTTTCTTCCATCACCATATCATTTTGAAGAATGGAATAATCATGTCCTAAGAACCAACTTATTTCCTAGTAAATAGGAGAAGATGCATTCCACCAGTATCCAGGCAAAGTAGACAAAGAACCCCTGGCTGATCATTCATTTCTCCCTGCAAAGGGCTCCACAGAGCTGAATAAACACAGTTGTGGAGGCCAACTGGTGACATGAGTTAATTACTAACCTGTCACACAATCATAGAATGGTAATAATTTATTTCCACTGTTGCATTAACCATAAGTCACATTTTTTGCTAAATGGGGGGGGCTGGGGTGTTGGGGAGTTAGGCTATAGGGTGTTGCTGTTTGCTCTATATCCTATATAGGTTGCATCAATATTTTAATTGGGGACCAGAGGTAAACTGACACTACTTTTGCTATTCATTTTGATCTAGCCATAATTCAGTACAGAATTGTCCATACATCTTGGCTTTAGGAGAAGGAACAAACAGTCAGGAATAGCACTGTCTTTCCTCAATAGGACTCTGAAAACACCATCCAATTATTCTAGATATAATTATTGCTTAGACTTACCAGGACTTCATACATCGTAAATATTCAGACACAATTCAATATGATCACATATTCTTTGAAAACACTCGTGGAGGACCTAATAGGGGCAGGCATTGTGCAAGGAACTAATTTTATATTGTTTACCTGTTCTCTGTCTTCATGAAGTTGATAGCCTATCATCACAATCTAATTATCGAGATGAACACCTGCAGGCAAAATCCATGGACCCAAAAGGGCCTGATTGCAGCACAAATACTCACATCCTTCTCAGCTGGTTGACTGAAATAAAAGGTGGGTATTGAGAAGCACAGAGGATTTTCTTTCCCCTAGATACTCTGATTGTTTTATCTCTATTATCTTGATCCAGAGATGTCTTGCTCTTTTTTTACATATAAATCATCCTGAATTTTACTATTTTATTAATATTATCAGCCCTATAGGAGCTGTTTGAGCTGTCATCATTTGACATGGCTACAGGCCATTTTCACATGTCACTAATTTATTTATTGATGTGACAGAAAGCAAGTGACTGAGTTAAGGTACTTTATCACTATTATTAGTAGGAAATATTTGGAAAATTGGTTCAAAAAAGGGGGGCTCTGGGGTTGCCCCATATATTTGTGTTCCACTAGAGTACTTTAAAGATCTATACTAAGCCAGGCATGGCAGCGCACACCTTTAATCCCAGCACTCAGGAGGCTGCGGCAAGAGGATCGTTGTGAGTTGGGTACCAGCCTGGGCTACAAAGTGAGTTCAAGGCCAGCCTGAATTGCATAGTGAGACCCTGTCTCAAAAAAATAGGGCCGGGGATTTAGCTCAGTGGCATAAGCACCTGTGTGGCAGGCATGAGGTTGTGAGTTCAATTCCTGGTACCAAAAAAGAAAAAAAAGAGAGAGAGAGAGAGAGAGAGAGGGATCTACGCTAATTGTCACACCAAATTCCTTCTACTAGCCTCCCTAGGGGTTTGAGACATCGTTGACTGTCAATTTTTATTCACAGAGTGATAAAATAGGCAAGAACTGGAAGACTTTAGGAGAAAATCTGCAGAAAATTGCAAGCTTGCTACCATATTGCAGTCACCCGTCTGATCTTTAGAGCCAAGTGCCTCAACTAACATCCCCCAAAGAATACCTGGTCTGGAGGCATTCAACAAGCTCTTCTCCTCTTCTCAGCCTCAATTATAAAGAACAAAGGGTAAGCATGCTGGATGTATATTTGGTTGGCCTGTTGGCCAGTCCCAATATCCTCAATATCAGTTGTGTTATCTTGGGGAAATGTCTTAACCTTCTGTAATACCACAACCTCATCTTAAAATGAACATGAGGACTACCGCTGCCATGGGGGACACCTATGAGACTTAAGCACACTGATAGGTATGTTTCAGCTGTTCTTGTTTTCCCAAGGAGCATCAGTGTCTGCACTTAAAGGAAGTTGCACTGGTTTTCAAGCCCATCTGGGCAAGGTGCAGTGTAGTGCGGCATCAACTTTATATGCCTGAGTCTCTGCCAACACATTCAAGTGGGCAGCCAACATTGATTCCCATCTGACTGCTTCTCTACTAGCAGGCCTATAACATGGCTACTAAAAGAAATGCACTGAGAAACATTTCTAACTATTTAGCAATATGATCTAACTACTCTAGCAACACTAATACCTGGCACAAAACACGATCCCTGTTTGCTTGTTCAAATCAATGACAGAAAGCTAATGGAAGCATGTGGATGAAGGACAATGGATGAAAATAGGAAAGTTGCAAATATCAAATAATCCCACCATTCCCTTTCAGATCCCTGCCACCACTTTCATCAATCATCTAGTTCTACATTTATAGGGTTGGAATAAAAATGCACGTGACATGTGTAAATATTAATTTATAAATGTCAATACTCTAAACCATGCCTTCCAGGTTCCCCTGGACACACGCTCCATGACACTCAGAGTAGCACGTATCTTTCTTGTTAACATTTCATGGAATCATTCCATAAACATACGCTTGTTCTTGTCTTCAACATTTTGTCCTGTCACTGCGACAGATGGCTTTACACTGAAGCATACAAAAATATTAAATACTTTATAAGATGGGTGGAAATAGGAAATGCCTTTGGATGGATGAAAAGCTCAACAGTTAATATTTTTCAGCCACATGGGTTCTGTTAGGAACCCACACCTTCAGGTTGTAGTGCAGGGCAGAGGTGGTAAACCATCAAGTCCACATCTTCACAAATGCTAGGGCAAAGTGGGAGGGGCTCAGTTTGCCAGCCTACAGATCTGGGCCATGCCAAAAGGCAGACCATATCTCTATAGAGAGCTGTGAAATATGCCAGTACATAATCAAGAGAGGGTTGTGAAATCCACTTCATGGAGATTCAAAGAACCAGAAGAAACATCAATCTGTCTGAGATAGCCAAGTTCAGCAAGCTTAAAGGCAAATCAAGGAGCTAAGAGACAATGAAGTCAGCTTCTGGCTGAGTGTTCCAGTTTCCCAATTCTATGTACAAATTCTTTTCAGAGATACCATAGATGTTATCCTAAAAGAATGATTCCATTTCAGCCAACCTGGAAGTTTATAACCAACAGATTCGGCAATGATGGCAAAGCATTGGATAGTAGCTAAAATGAGGGGGTCTCAAACCAGGGTGTTGACCTAGGAGTTATACTGATTGTAGAATCTCAGGAAACCTGCTTAAACACATTGTGTCTCATTCTTCTTCCACAGGTGGGAACAACAGCAGCACGTGCTTCATGAAGCTGGATTGAGGATCAGTGCATTAGTGAATATAGCAGGCTACAGACTGGCATATGTTGAGTGCTACACAAATGCTAGTTATTCTCTATATTTAGTGCAATGTTTATGTAGAAATAAACAGTAAGATGCAAGCAAGATTTTCTTTTCTCCTTGTATTGGTTTGCGTGCAAATGACATTCACTTCCAATGGGTAAAGTATGCTGATACTTTCTATATCATACATGAATCAAAGATAGAGCCCACTCCTGGGTGTTATCCCAGGGAAAGGATAAGGACACAGTGGGACATAACAATCCCAGCTATTCAAGGAAGATCCCAAAGTCCCAGGCCAGCCTGGGCAAGTTAAATTAAAAAACAATTTTTAAAAGGGCTGGGGATTATGCTGTTATAAACAAAGGCACACATGAAATGCTATAGAATGAATCCATGCTGTCTTTAATTCATTTGGGGATATACCCCAAGAGTGCCACAGCTCAATCAAATAACATTTCTATTTCTATTATTTTTAGTAACCTCCCTATTGATTTCCATAGTGGTTTATCAGCTTATATTCTCATCAACAATATAGGAAGGCTCCTTTTACCTTACCTCTGTGCCAGCATTCATTGCCTATATTCCTAATGATAGCCATTCCCATTGGAATTTACAGTTCTCTAATGGTTCATTATGTTGAAATATACATATTTGGACTTTTGTAAAACTTTTGAGAGGTGTTTATTAATTTTATTTGCCCATTTTCTGATAGGGATATTTGATATTGGGAACATTAAATTGTGGAAACAGCCTAGATACCTGTTAACAGATGAATAGGCAAAAAAAGTGACATACATTAGAATATTATTCACCCTTAAAGAAGAATGATATCATGTCACCTGCAGGAAAATGGAGAGAACTGGAAATGATAATGCTAAACAAATAAACTAGACTCAGGAAGTTAAATATCACATGGTTTGTCTCATATGAGAAGAGAGAAGAGAGAGAGAAGGAGCGGGGAGAAGGGGAGGAAGAGATGGTGGAGAAGGTCAGGAAACTAGAAAGTAGACTTTTGGAGAGAAGAAAGGTGATTATGGATGGGATAGAGGGAGAAAAGGAGAGGGACATAATGAGAATGAAAATGATCAAGATATGTTAAATGGATAGAACAATTTCCTCAAAGGAACTGCACCATTCTGTATTACTATAATGCCCCAATATAAAACAGGAACCGAGGATGTAGCTTAGTGGCAGCAGGGTTCAATCCCCAGTACCACAAAAAAAAAAATAAATAAAATTTAAAATACTATTTAAGCCAAATGAAAGTAAAAAATGAGCGTTTTCAATACATTTACATCACAACCAATCTCCTTTGTGTATTTTCTGGCATTAGAAAAAGCAATGCTCATTAAGAATCACCCCAAATCTACTGTAGATGCATCATAAAATTATTTATTTAATGACAAAATTGTGATTCCTTCTATTTAATCTTCCATGAGTTATACTGATCGTCTCTACCTTTTGTATATTCAGTGAGCACACTGAAAAGAACTAAGCTTTGCTGCATGAAGTGCACAGGTTCCTGAAGCAATCTGAGCAAGGCCTGCCTTTCTCTGAAGTGTTTTATTATTCTGAGTTGGACCAGCTGAATCTCCCAAGGTATGAAGTTCAGTTCGAGATAAAAATATTTTATCTGCCCTTACAGCAAATTGAAAGGCTATATAAAGGGTTTTGTTATTGCAGTGTTTTCATAAATATATAGTAAACATCTTTCACAGTAGGAAATGCAGCACAAAATACAATTTTCATACACAGCCATTCATGTGGTTTGCACAGGAAGATGAAATGACCCAGAGATGAATAAAAAAAATAATAGTATACAACTTTTAGCAGCCTTCAGTCCCTGACAGACATCCACAGCTAGAGGAAGAATAAGGATCATGATTTTGCAGTACTACTGATGAATGACAAGTGTTCACAGCACTGGGGAAATCTTCTCTTCCTCCGTGGCCAAATGATTACGCTTAACATTCAGATTCAATATTTTTAGAAATTGCCAAGCTTCAACAGCCACCCCTCTCTAGAAAATGTACCAACCCCAAAGCGTAGCCAAAGCACAATTTGAACTAAAACAAATTTTAGGTTTTATTACTTTGTTTTAAACCTTTCTGACATACATTTTCAGAGCAAACTGGGGGGCTTGCATATAACACAAAAACACTTTTTGGCATCTAAGATGATCTATATCACCTTTGATATGAAGGGGATATAAATTGTTTGTAAAATTAAAGCTCTTTATTTTCCAACAAAATATTCCTTGTTGTCCAGGTAGTGTGCATTTGCTGAGTATAAAAAGGTAGAAAAGTATAAATGTTAGAAGCAAAAGTTCCTTCCACTTTTTCTTGCTTTTCTTCTTGTCATCAACCATGGTTACCTCAAGGATAATCACTGTACACAGTGCCTTAGCTATTTGGGGGAATTTTTCTGGCATCTGTGTGAAATATTTGAATTTATATATGGTTCCTAATAAAGTTTTTCTAACAAATTTCTGAAGTCTGGGCTATAGTTCACTTATAATGTCTTAGACAACATCCACACAAACACTGAAATATTCTTTATTCCTTTAACTCTCCTTGGTATCCTGACCCTCTCATTAGGCATTTAGTCTGTTCCACTTTATTTCCCCTCTGTTCACTCTGCTGCAGTAATGCAACTTATATCTCTCCAAGCACAAGCAACAGCATAAATCCTAGAGGTTAACATACTACATCAAAAGGTACATCTTTTTAAAATAAAGCTGTCCAAGTTATAACCCTACAAAAGAAGGCACCATTCCTTATTCCAATAGTGTATGATAGGCCTTGCTCAAATATGATGTTTTCCATATGATTTGTAACATTTTCCCATATGCAGATGGAAGTTTCACACATCGATACATCCACATACATGTACATATATTAACATATTTTCATATACTGGCTACTTATTTTTTCTGAAACTATATTCTTGTTCTTTGCCAATTTCTTTTTTTCATTAATAAGTTTACCAGTTTATCTACCCATCTATCTACCCATCCAGCTACCTTTCCATTCAGCTATCCACCCATCTAACCATCGACCCACTCATTTGCATGCTCTGCCAAGATTTATAAAGGATGTACCCTACTATGAGGGTAACAGGGACTTCCTAGGACTAACTAAATTGCCCGGTCTATGTCAAACATTTTTTTTCATCAGTGTTAAAACAATTATTCCTATGACACTGAGTCAAAAAATAAAATGAGCTTTCAGGCAACAAATTTTCAAGTTTAATTACCAATTCTTCTACTCACCATTTGTTGATGGTCATGGTGAGAAAAAATATCAAATCAAGCCTCAGTCTTTCCTCATGAAAAATGGGTCTACATACCCAGAACACCTGCCTCATGGGGCTGTTAGCATTCTTCAGTTCAGTCAGATGTATCTGGAAGGTTACACAGTGAACTGCCCACTGCAGATGCTCAATGGACACCATCAGTAAAAGGAAGAATAATGGATAAACTTTTACATTGAGCAGTTAGCTAGAGCATTACAAAAACATCTGGTTCATTTTTATCAGCAGCAGAATTCGAAGCCTGAACCTCTTATTAACATTGACATAACCCCTATATTTTCTAACTTCTGGAGTAATTTTGAAATAAGGACTCCAGAGAAATCCATTTTCCTCTTGCAGGGTAGGAGTCATCTTTATTTCTAAAAGCAGATTTACATTAAGATGTAGAAATACATTAGAAACCTATTCTGCTGGATATGGACTTAAAATGGCCATTTTAAATGCAATTTCTCATTCTTTCTTTCCTTTTGTTGATTAAGATACAGAGGTAAGTTAAATTTCAGTAGCGTAGAATCATAAATGATATCTACAAAACATAACTGGACCATCTTGGATACATGTGGTATCTGGTAGTTATCTGTCTACTGACCAACAAATTCTAGTTTCACTGTAAACTATTTCATGAACCAACACTTAGACAGAATAGGTATTCTGCAAAAGCCCATTCGATGAACTGTATTTAAAAAGCACATTTGATGATAATGGATCCAACATCCATCTTTTGACAGTTCTGAAATGGGATTCACTCTTCACTTTTTTTGTTCAAATGTGAGTTCATTGGGCCTGAAATATACAGGAAGAATAGTAATGGTTTCCATTTCCAGTCCAGTTCCTGGGCAGTCCCCAGGGCTGGGTAGTTTAAGGACCCTTATAGTTTTGGCGTTACTCCCAGGCCAGATCCAAGCTTCCAAACTGTTCAGTAGTGGCCATTCCTTGTCCATGTTAAAAAAAAATCGACCAGCTTCAGGTAAAGTTCAGTTCATGATATGTAGGTTGTGATGAAGCATCTTTGAATTTTTTGTGGGGCAATAAATACTGAGCAGAAATTCACGTACCATTAAAGTACACATTTGGATGGAAAGGCTGAAGGGACATCTGTCATATCTGTACTTCTCACCATCAGTGACTTGTGTTTGACATGCAAGATGCTTTCTTTAAAAGTATAACCCCATGAAAACCCTTGATGAGAAATATTTTAAAGAAGAAATTATTTCACCCACTTATTCACTCATTCAACTCAAGTTTCTTGAGGTTTCCTACCTTTATCCTGGTATGCTGGATACTCCATGTATATGTGTCTAATGAAATACTTACAAGAGCTTTTCTTTTTTACTTGTAAAGCAGAATAAAACATATCAAATTGTCACTGCTATTTAAAAATCAACTTAAATTGTTTTTCCTTTCATAGCATTTGCTACATGCTAAAAATTCAACAGAGAAGAAGACAGGCCTGGTCCTTCCCTAAATGAAGGAAGAGAAACAAACTTGTGTTAACAAGAAAAAGTTGGGACTCAGTGTGCCCATGTCCAAGTCACCACTTGGCAGCGACCATATTCAGCCCCCTAGAAAATTTAAGAGCAGCGGGAAACCAAAGAGTTAAGATTCTTGAAGACCTCTAGGAGAAAGACAGTTGAATAATTTCTCCCTATTTTCCAACACTACAATAAAGACAGCAAAAAAACAGAAATCATGCACCTGGTAAATTGGAACATATTGTGTTCTCGCTTTCCGTTGGTGGCTTCTTTTGTTGGGAGTGATAGTGGCAGAAATAATTCACAGAGACTCCTGACCCCAGTGATGTACACATTTAGAAATATTTAAGTGGTGAAAAATAAAGCTAAAATCATTGTCATTCATGTTCCTTCAAAAATAGTTAATTCAAATTTCTTAAACAACCACCCCACAATACAACTAAAATGTCTTTTGTTCCAAAATTGATATGAAGAAGTTGCCTATGTAATATTGTGTCTGCACGTGTAAAAACACAAATTATTGAAGAACATAGCAAAGTGGCTAGGGGCACAGAATTTGGAGTTTTAATCCCAGCTCTGGATTTTAGAAGCTGCGTGCCCTTGGGTAAATTACTTTATTCAACATCTCTGGACCTCTATTATTACTCTGTAAAAAAATAGAATATCAGGTATCAACCTCCTAGTCCTGCCTTAACCATTAAATTAATATTTAAAGCATTTACAACAGCTGGGCATGGTGGCACACACCTGTAATCCCAGCCCTTGGGAGGCTGAGGCAGGAGGATTGTTGCAAGTTCGAGGCCAGTCTGGGCTACCAAGTGAGTTCAAGACCAGCCTGAACTACATAGCAAGACCCTGCCTCAGAGTAAATAAATGAATAAATAAATAAATGATAAAACATTTGCAAAGTGCTTGATAAGATGAAACGAAACACCACTTAAATTTTTATTTAAATAAATCGGCCCATGTGCCAAATTTTAAAGTAGAAAATAATGTCATTTGAATATTGAAGGTGAAGAAAGTTTATATTGGAACATTCTTATAATTGCTGTTACCTTATTTGCTTAGTACTGGTATATTTCTATTAGATATCAGTACTATGGAAAGAAATTTTATTTTCTAGCATTTGGCAAGCACAACACTTACTAAATCAGGGGAAAATAGACACTTACATCACAGTGACCCATGTCGTATTTATAAAGGAAAACATTTCAAGTAAGCAGCTACAACAATTTTAAGGTCATATTGTAAGGAAATACAAATCTTCAGATTCTACATCATGATCCTATTCACAATAGCCAATGAGAGAATTTTAGAAGTTTAAGAATTAAAACTGCTATACTGTCTTCACTACTGAAAAATTAGGACATGTGCCTATTAGTTATACTATTCCTCATATTGCCTAGAGTTACATTTCTCAATCCTGACACTACTGGCCTTATGGGGCAGTTAATTCTTCATTTAAGGTAGAGTGTTGTTATAGCACTCCTAGTCTCTACCAACTTCATGTCAGTAGCAAATCCTGCCCAGCTATGACAACCAAAAATGTCTCCAAGATGCTGAGAATTTCTGTCCTGAATGGGAGCATAAAGATTCACTAACCTGGAAAATTTCATTAACCTGGAATATTTCATTCATTTTGTATATCATTCTGCATTCAGATTAATACAATTCAATGATATCTTGATGCATTGCAGTGAGAAAAACCTGGAAACTAAACACTTTCTCTAATTCCAGAAATTCCTGAATATTACTCCCCCTTCGCTGAAACAGGCACAGCAGTACCTACCTTGCAGAGTGCTGGTGAGGATGCTGGATTGCTCTCGGGCCAATGCCAGATACACAGAGGCTCCAGCAGTACCCAGGTAGAAATCAGCATTGTGACGTTATTACTGTCACTCTTGATGTATCCTTACATCCCTATCCTCCTCCTTCTCTTCATTATAATAAAAATGGAAGGCCTCTATTTACGCATTGAAATAAATACAGTAAATTCAACAAATACATCCATCCGATTAGCAAACAAGCAGCCAATTCCCTCAGAATTAGAGATTTCAATTAAATGAAGAACTCTATCAACAGTAGTACCACAGACGCAGGTGCAGTAATATCATACAGAGGAAAGGAAGGGTTGGCAAAAGCCTTCCTAAGATAAAGTCCTTAACATATTCTCTTTGCAAAGCAAACACTAGCCAAAACAACATTTAGTCTTTTTTGGTTATTGATAGTTTTCTATGTTAGATTGGAAGCTGGGTCTCTGATACTACAAGACAAGCTTGATTATGTGTGTGTGCGCGTGTGTGTGTGTGTGTGTGTACCTGTACTTTGTGGGATCAGTACTAAAAACAGGTTAGAAAAGTTAGACAACTAATCAAGAACTTGGGGAATTTGATGGGTCAGTTTTGACTGTTAAAGTCTGTGTGAACAAAAGGTCTCTCTTAACAGTAGCAAGTGTTAGCTAATTAGAAAAGCATTAACCTGAAATTCTAGGCCTTATTTCTGCAGAAAGAGAAAAAAATAAACAGAGAAAACATAATAAGCATGCCCACAACTGCATCAAATATTTGTGTATACTATTTCCTCTATACTTATATCATCTCTCAAAAAGTCTTCCCTGGCCTTCCATAGGAACAAGCTAGAAGATTATTCATCAATAAACGTTAAGGAAGTAACCACTGGTCTTCTCCATTTTCCTTTAAACTCATTTGAAATAATTTCATGAAAACTTGCAAATATAAAATTGTTCAGAACATCCAATTGATCCTATTTACATTTGCTACATCAAAGTAGTCAGACATCATAAGCAAATGTGAAATGGGGGCCCTCCATTGCCCTATAGGTTATGCAAGCACCTAACCAGAAAGAACACTTTGAAATTTTTATGGAGCAGGAAAAATTGGAAGCATATTAATCTAGGCAGTGAAATTGGGCTTTTTGTCATTTTTAATTGCTTGAATTCATAACCTAGTTTTGCTGAATCAAAAATGAGTTGCTATAGCTGACATAAGCTATTTCAGCCTTTTGAGCTCACATTCAGAAACCTCACAACTTTTCATATAAACTTTATTTATATTAATAAAAACACCCCCTGAAAACTGTCTGGGACATTTTCACTGTCAAATAATTTAACACACAAGATTTTCAAGCCAAGCCTGGTATGTTAAATGCTGACTTCTAAAGATTTGCATTGGTGTCATGGGAATAAGAGTATAACATGAGAACCATGTACTCAGGACTACTTTCCTGGTTATATAGGATTTAATTCAAATAAATTAATATTCATAATTACATAATTCTTTCATTTGCTTTTGCATACTATTGTTCATAATGCACACAGAGATGTTCAAGCAGGCAAGAAAGGGAAAGAAGACAAACACAAGGACAAAAATGTACACCCAGAACTCTGTGCAAAGATTCAATGTATCGCCACCACACCCTAAACTTTTTGGATGTACAACCAGATAAACTCTAAAGTGCAAAAGCTTTAAGAGCCCATGCTTTTTCCTCTCTGTTTATTTTTATGTTTGTCAGAAAACTGACACAAGATGAAGACCAAAGTCTCACAGAAAGGACTTCAGCTTTGATTTCATTAGAATTACTTTGAAAGAACTTACTCCAACTCCCTGTAATACTTTTGATTATCAACATATGTGAAAATTTAAAAAAAAGCCAAACTACAACATAAATAAAAGTTTACTTTGTAAGTAATAAAGCTGTATGTTGTTTCATAAATTTTCTTGCTCCTTTAGATCACTTTTCATTTCCATCTCCATCGGAACTTTGCTAGAAGCCTAATATAAACGTTATAAATGCATGCAGTAAGCAAATGAAATTTATCTTTCACTAGATATCATGATGTTTACTTAGCTGAAGATTGACTTATCCTCCTAATTGTCTATTATAGAACCAAAGCCAATGAGGATATGAACTTTCATCCTCAGAATATGACAATATATGTCATATAAATTATACATCATCATAAAATATGACAATATATTGCGATTGCCACAAAACGTCCCTCTCTTGAACTCCACTTCAGTTTTTGTGTTATATTTCCCACAGAGAGAGAAAAAAGTAGAAAATAATTATCTAGTCTTGTAAGAATGAAGATAAACACAATCAAACAGAAAAAAAGAAATTATTCATTATACTTAAGCTGGCTCATAAGTCAGTGATGATAATATTTCCACTAGGCCCAAATAAAATATAGATTAAAAGAATCCAGAATAAGATGGATAACAAAAAAAGAGAAGTTTGAGGGACAAGGTTACAATAAATTCAAAACTATGCTTAGCTCAATGAAGTCCTAAGGCATAAAAAGTGGTTTTATGTAAATCCATCACTTGATGATAACAGAGGAAAGAACCAGGTCTTTTAATGCAGTTAATATATGCTTTTCATAAAATCTTGATTAAAACAAAATGACAAAATAGTTTGAATGGTCACTTTTTATAACCCCAGCATTCAGAGGGCTTGCTAAATCATTCTTGTACCTGAATAGAGAATTCATTCCCCAAAGGAAAAAAAAATCAGTTTCCAATTCTTTGTCAGTGTGCAAAACATTTGTTGCAACAATTATGTAGCAGACGGTACTTGAAAAGCTTTCTGTGCTTCTGCACAAAAATAAAGACAGACGGAAAGAAACACAGAAGGATGAAAAGTAGGGAAGAGAGATACCCATCCAAGGTTCTCCCAACTTTTCAGAGAAGCAATTCTCTTCCTAGTTTGCATAGTCTCACATGGATGGGCAGGGGCAGGAAGGGGGAGTGGACAGAGGAGAGTTGGAAAATCTCACTTCTTATATGAAAATCATGGACACAGCTGCATTCTTCCTGAACAGAAGTGGTAAACAGATGTTGCCGACTAAGTTCAGTTACTCACTTGAAGAACAGTCCTTTTCAAACTTAATCATAGCAAACCACTAAGGCAAGTTGATTCTGCCCACAAATACATCTTGACTTATGTCCTCTGGATTTCTGAGCACACATCTGGGTCAAAAACAGAGAACACAGTTGAGAAAGCTTCTATAGGCTTGAGCCAGTTTACTACCTCACTACAGAAATAAAGGATTATGCAATCATGTTTTACAACCTTGGTTATAGACTGCATTCATTTCCAAGCGATCAAAATCAAAACCACGTAAACAATGAGTAAATTATGAGCTATATGACCATACCAGAAAGTAGTTCTGTCAGTTCATAATAGAACATTTTACTAATATGGCATTGCCAACAAAACTTTTAGATTTAGAAATTCCATCGTCTCCCTCTTAAGTAGGAAAAGGGAAAACACAACTCTTTAAAGAAAAAAATAAACAAGACCCCAAATTCACCTAATCTGGAAATAATTGCTGGAGGGATGTGCAGAGGTGAGACTCGCAGTTGGTCTTCCCAGTCTGATGAATGCTGTTTTCAACACTTTGTATATATTTTTAAAAATGCTTGACAGCTGATCCCATCACTTTAGAAATCAAATCACATATGCCTTATTTGATACCTCAAGAAAGGCAATTCTTGCTTCATTTAATAATATAGTCCAGAGCTGATTTCTCGAGTCAAAGCTTATGTTCAATATTGTCAGTTTAATCTCTCTTCCATGGGAATTCAGAAAAGCAAAGAGAAAGAGCGCCCCAGTGTAAGGAGCCTGGTAGTCATGTTTACACGGACATACAATTCATATGCACACACACACACACACACACACACACACACACACACACACGCCTCGCCGGAACGTGAGTGTGCCAACTTTCCAAACATGCAACCCATCTGGTCGTTCATTTCATAAACCTCTCCTTTCCAGAACCACGCACATATCCTTTGCAAAGCCATTGCTAGCCTATAGGGACTTTCACCTCGGTTCTTAATAAACGCTTATTCATCTCTGGGAATAAAGTTAAACTGAACCAATGAACATTAGCAATGAAGTTGCCCACTAACTTCCAGTCGGTAGCGAAAATCGATTCACCTCCAGGCTCCCCAGTCCCTCCAAACGCCCCCGCCCCCCGTCATCTCCGGGCACCCAGAACCCCTCGGGGAGACCAGGGCGAACCCTGAGCTCAGCCCCGCCGTCTTGGTGCTGGGCTGACATACCGGGTCCCACTCACACGCTGCAAACGCAGCTGCCACCTTCCATCGCCGCCTCGGGTTTCCGGGATTACATCCACAGCCAAGTTCCTGTTCTCAGCAGCAGCCCCGGAGGCGCACACGCCGCCACCTTCGCTGCGCTAGCGTTGGACAGCGACTCCTGTGCCACAGGCAGCCCAAAATGTCAATTTGCACACTCCTCCCCCTGTCGCCCGCCCGCGTCCCTGGCAGCCCCCTCCCGCGGAGTCAGTGGGCCAAGCGCGGCTCCACGGAAGCAGCCTCTCTCCCCTCCGGCGCCTCCCTCCCGCTCCCTCGCTTTCTCTAACAGAGCTTTAGAGCCTTCTCCCTCGCCTTACCTGAAGGGCATCTCCCACGACCGCAATTAGCTGCCAAGATTTCATTGTCGCCTGCAAAGTGCCTCCTGCTTCCTCCCTGCGAGAACACGACGCGGGAGAAGTCCGAGGTTCCAGCAAACGGCACCCACGTGCTGGCAATGTAAATGCCTCGGTCTTCCGCCCCGCGCGCCGCGCCTTGGCCGGGCTGCTGGCTACCGCCGCCCGCAGGTACCTAGCGCGCGGGCTCGGGAGCGAGCAGCCCGAGCCAGGAGGCAATCAACAGCCCAGGCACACACAAAGGGAGGCCACCGCGGGGCAGCGCCGGGGCCCAGCTTCGCCGGCGGCCTCCGCCTCCTTTGGCCGGCGCCAAAAGGGTTGCCAAAGGAGACGCCCAATGTTTTCGTAAAGTCTTGCAGCTAGGGGAAGGTGGTAAACGCCGGGGCTGCGTGGGTCCCGCCCCCACGCTCTCCAAAGCAGTTGCCAAGGTTGGGGTTGACGGCACAACCTCCCTGCTCGCCCCCCCCTGTCCCCCGCACGTGTCCCTTCCCTTGTTCTTTCAAGCATTAAATATGTACCACATGACAGAATAGGGCACCTTGCAAGGTCCCCTGAGTCCTCACTTGACAACCAATTTTAACTCACGAGCAGCGAAATGTCTGAAGCCAGGATATAAGCGCTTCCAATTACTTACGCTACTCCTGCATTATTCAAAACGTCCACGGGACGGTATTTACGACTTCCAGTGTTCAGCTTCTCATAGAAATTCCAGCGAAGGATGAAAGACCCCTTCATCTCCTCTGTGCTAACACAGCTGTTGGGCTTTCTCCAGCCCTCACGAAGCTGGTGGACCTCCTTTCCGCCGAAACTTTGGGGTCTCAGATCCTCCTGCACCTTATATGTTAAATGAGAATGTTCTGAACCTTGAGCCCGCCTTCCTTCCGGAGGGAAAGTTCTGTCGTCTGCGTTGAACTTTAAAGATCAAAGATCACTCTTGGAAATGGATCTACCTTGAGTAATAACGGCATCCTTGTAAATTTCACTGCCCCTAGTCCTCATTGTTCTATATGTTGTTGTTAATTGATGAACAGGAATAAGTTGCACAGGAGATTCTAGCTATCTGCAGTTTAAGGGCTGATTTTGGTGGGGATCAAACAGTTGTTTGACTGGGGAAGTGAGACTTTTGAAGGTAGAAAAATTCGTTTCTCTTCTTCACGTCAAAACTGCAAGACATGTGTACAAAAATGACCTTAGTTCATCAGGTTCTTTTAGTTGTACAAGGGGATTTAAATGTAGAAAACAATTTCCTCGATATGCATGTGCCTGTGTGTCTGTATGCGTGTGTGTTTCCACCCAATATTTGATAGACAGTGAAATATTCACTAGCTTTCTATGTCATCTTCCTGGATATTTTAAAGGCCTTGTTTACCACAGATTAGTTTCATATATTGGTGAGCAACTTTTAAAATGCTAATGAATCTTTCAAATATTTATTTTCACATTTATTACAGCTCCACATCTAGAGGCAATATTTTCAGGGTATTTTTGGAACATGCCAAGTGCTTACATAATCATCATCCATCTTTGTCATCCCAGTAACTAAACTAGTGGGCTTTTTTTCCCCTGTGCACTAGTGTGTTTTAAGTATGTCATGAATATAATATTTTAAATGTGTCTTTCTGGAAGTAGGGAAAGTTCATGTGTGTTCTTTAGATCACCCTCTTGGGGGAGGGGCAATGGAACTTAGAAGATTTCAAGATAACATTAGGTAAAACTTTAGTTCACAATAATGACATGCTACTGACTGCACTACACTATATTCTTCAAAAGTTAACTTGTGTCATCTTCAGATATGTTTTTGCAATGGCTTCAGGTAAAATGGCAAGAGATATTTGGGTTTTAGCTTCCTTGGAACGTTCTGTAATTACAAAGATCTGGAAATATAAAGTATTATTACCACAGCACCAACTGGCATTCTCAGTGGATTAATTTGATTCACAAATCAGTTCACGAAAGCAAGGTTATTTGAAGAGAAACATGGTGGGGGTAGCCAGTGGAGAGACAGCAAATCCCAATTACAACCTCATTGTCCCACTGTTCTCTGGCACATATGGCCGTTTAATCACAGAGTATGACAACCTTGGCAGATGTTGCCAGACCTGGTTATTGATATAAATTGCTGTCCTCATGTATAAGTGCTGCAGAAAGAGTTAAAACAATGTCTCCACTTACCCAGAGGGACATACGGGGCAACACCAGCATCTGCAGCTACAAGATAAGAAGGGACAGGAACAGGGGGTTTTCTTACTCCCAGCCTAAGAGGAACGCAGCAGTGAGCAGCTCCCTCTTCCAAACTGGGCAGAGTCACCTACAGTGCTGCAAATTGACATGGTTAGTTTAGAAGCCCATTTACTTGTATCTACTAAAATGCAAAATATATACATCCTATGTCCTATAACCTATAAGCACTTGTACTTGTAATGTGTGCCTAATAAGTGTATACACAAGATATGTTCATGGATAAAACTGTACCAAGTAGGAAAAATGTAGCAAACAAATGAAGCAGTCACTGATCATAAAAAATAGGGCACATCTTATGATGGAATACTATACAAGAGTGAAAAAAGAATCTACGAATGCATAAATAACTATATAAACATGGATATATATAAAGATACTGCAGAGCACAACTACACATACATATATTTCACAGTAAAAAAAAAAACTACTGAGATAAAAATGCCAGCTACAAATGATGCATATACTGGTATCATTTATGGTAGAAAATTCAACAACAAAATAATATTGGTTTTTCTGGAAATATTTAAATACTTGTGCATGTGTAGAAAATAGCACAGACTAGAGACTGGCCAAACATTGCCCAAGAGTCAAATTTATATATTGCTTCTTTGGGGTCAGCAACTATCTTAAAATGGTTTTTGTATGTTAAATGGTTATACATAAAATGGTTAAAACAATTTAAAAGTATTTTGTGGACGTGGGAAAAATGTAATAAATTTAAATTACTATGTCCACAAATAAGATTTTATTCATGGACAGCCCTACCCATTTTTCTTTGTACATTTCTTCTGTGTTTTCTTAATAACTACAGAGTTGAGTCGTCCTGACAGAGACCAAATGGCCACAGTGCCTGCAATGTCACTATCTGGCCTTTGACAGAAGTTAGCTGACCTCTGGTCCAGAAGAATGGCATGCTGTCCTGGCAATCTGAAGACCTGCAGCAGCTTTAAATTCTAGCTCTTGTGATAATTTTTTAAAAGACTGTGAAATTACAAAAATGCACATGAATCAAGTTTTAATAACTTAGGTCAATGAGACAGTCCATTGTACCATTTCTTTCTCTTTATTCTCAGACATGGCTTGACAGTACTACAACTCTATAACACTAATCAATTCAATAAAAACAAAACATAGGGGGAAATAAAATAATGAACCCTGCATTTATATCAGTGTTATTTCTACAGAAAAAAAGATTTGAATATTAGAGTTTGAGAACTCTGTTTTTCCTTTTAAGAGAAGATTTATATGTTGGTTTCATACTTTAAAAAAAGGTAATATGTATATATGTAAGCATAACATAGAATCTAAGAATAAAAAGCGTATGCACATATGTGTGTATGCAAACTGCTTTTAACATTTGCATATGCATACTTTAAAGATATGTGTGCATGTGTGTCTTACAGTACATGCAAAATTCATATGTGTGTGTACATGTATAGGTACAGACACATACCTGGAAGAAATCACTCAAAACAGTGAGTTCTTGGTGATGAAAATATGTGAATTTATTATTCCTTCTCTGTTATTTCTTACATTTCTCAATTTTCTAAATGGATCAAATAAAAGACAAGGATGGAGACTCTTGGTCTTGTGTGTTCTAAAGTCATTCTCCCACCCAGAAATTGCTTCGTCTTTTCCTCTGTTGATTATAAAACCTTCAGAAAGTAAAAAAATCATGGTTTGGTTTACACTCACCAAACAATTTTTTTTTGGAAAACTCCAGCATCTAATTGCTTCTTCATAGGAAAAAAAAAAACGCTAAGCTTCAATGCACTAAAGATCTTTATAAAAATCAATCTTATCCCTGAAGTAAAATGCGATGTAGATTATCCTTTCTGCTAGAAGTTATGGTAATAACCTACTGAGATACGCCTCACAATACAGTAATATTGCTTCTTTACTAGTTTGAAAATATTTTCCTGTAGAAAAGCACAAAGCAGTCTCCATCTGAAAAAAATAAAATTACATAGCAACCACATTGAAACTTTGAGGATTAGAACAGTGGGGCCTAATGATTTTCTTTGTCCTGACATCTAATAGTCCAGTTGCATTAAGAAAGGTGAGCTTAATGAAGCACATTGAGATGGGAGAGCCTACGATTTACGGGGGACATGTTGTGGCTCTATTCATAAATGGATACCATTAGCTCCACACTGATCGCTGGTAAATGACCACATTTCGTAATAGACAAATGCATGAATCACCTGGACATGTTTTAAAAGCATGCTCTGCAGAATGGCTCATGTTACAACTTTAAACAGGACCAGGTGACTGACCCTCCTTAGTGAAGCTTAGCATACTTTCTTCAGACTAGAAACACAACTATCGCAACCGAATAAACACTTCACCTTCTCATAATTAAGCAGGTGCACAGAGTTCATCTTTACCATGGAACATATCAAGAATACCATTGAATTGGGGCAGTTGGCACATGCCTGGAATCCTAGAACTCTGGGAGGCTGAGGGAAGAGGCTACCAAGTCCCCCTGTATAACTTAAGGACAGGTGAGATCCTGTTTCAGAATACAAAATAAAAGGGGGCTCTGGGAACATAGCTTAGTGTGAAGACCTGAGCTCAATCTCTAGAGGAAGAAGTCTACTGAAAGGAATGTTCTTTAGCATTGAAAAGAAAATAAGCATTGTTCTCAATATTTTTAAAAAATAATTACCAAGTCAGTGAGTTTTGTAGAGAGTTTAGGACATTTGGAAAAATACAGGACATTTAATCATTATCTCACTCCCCAAAGAAAGCCATGTGTAATATTTTATTATAAACCCATCCAAAGAAGACATTTCTCATTGCATACTCATGGAAAACCTCATAAGCACACCATTGTCATTTTATAATATAAGTTGCTGTATTATCTTTTGCACTTCGCTGTTGTGTGTCATGAATATTTGCTGCAGTAACACCAGTGTGAAAACTTGCAACATCAACTTTGGTATTTTACTCCAAGAACAGAGTTTCCTTTACTCTATTTTAAATACCACTGCAATGAACATCCTTGTTGATAATGTTAGAAGCTTGTCCTTGATCATATTTACAGGGAAAATACCTAGAAGTAAAATTGATGATTCTAAAACAGGACCCACTTTAACGTATTTAGAGAACCACAATTAAGAACCCTGAGTTACTGTGCTAATCTATATACTCAGAAACAATATAGAAGAGAATCCAACTCACTCTGGAAACAATTTCTGGCCTACTACCTCTGCTTCCATCTACCTGCTGTACTTGGGCCGCCACACCATTGCGTGCTAAATTAGCACAGGAGAGCCCAGACACTGAAAACAAAGGTGGTAATAGGGAGCGATTTAAATCCAAGCTTATTTAACCTAAGTGGCTACTGGCTGCCCATTTTGTCTTAATTGCCTTTTAAACTAAAATCAATGTTAAATTACCTGAACAGCAGCTTCTGCACAATTGCAAACTGAAAATTCTTTAAGTGCCTCCTCAAAAGCATGTGGCTCTTATTTGGCCAAATGACAGGAAAAGCAACTCTTTCTTCTTTGCTAGGCTGTGGTTTTAGACCATAGGATCTGACCAAAGGGTTCTGAAAACAAACACCATCTCATCCCAAGATGAGCTACTCCTTAACATGAAGAAAGGTCTAGTGCTCAAAATGGAATCTGGAGAGTGCCAACTTGATTCTAGTACTATCATATCCCCCACCGTTTCCCTTTAGTCTGATTACCTTCTCCTACCTCATTTCTCACTCCCTTCCTTCCTTCCTTCTTTCCTTCCTCCTCCCTTGCTTTTTTTCTTTCTTTCTCTCTCCATATCCTCTCCTCTCAATGAAAGACAAAATCTACAAATGGAAACTAGCTTCGTCATATATAAAAGGAAAACTTTGTCCAACCATTTGTCTTGACTCATTCAGGAAAACAACTTGTTATGTATCAAAAACAGTCCAGGGACCTGGGCTGTTTTCCACAAAAGAGAATTGTAGAAAGTCAGGCCACTACCTATACGAGCTGATCCAGGAAGCTGAGCAAAATTCCCAGAAACAGTTTAAAAACCAGCAGAGCTTGGTTAATAACTGACAGTTTCCCTCACTTTCATCTTAGGACCAAGTAAAGAAATTCAAACTCTGCTCCTAACCCATCATGTAGAATGCCCTCTTCTCCTGAGCTCACCAGCAGCCCCCAATTGGGACACAACTGGATCCTTCCCTTTTCCCACTGTGAAGCTTCCCTGAGGCATCTGCTGCCTTTTAGCTTCTGCCAAGCTGGGAGTGGGGCTGGCTGACCCTTTGCTACAACCAACTCTGACACATGACCTTTACATGTTCGGATTTGTTGGTCTTTGTTTATTTCTAGTTATTTATTTTCAGTTCCACATTAGGTAAACAAGATGGGAAAACCATAGCCTTCATGGAGCTTATGCTCCAGCAGGAAAGACAGACAAATAACAAGGAAGGGACAGATTTTTATAGCTGCTTTTGGGAAGTAAGCTTTGATCTGATGGGGAGACAATGGGGACTAGAGCCTTAGGTAAGATTCTGGGGTTGTTGGCATTTATAACTACACAGATCAGTTTCCTACTTTCATTTCATTTACAGATAAGATGGTGCTGTTGGATCTGCACATTAGAGCGATAAAACTAATGAAGACATGTACCCTGCTACAGGGAGTGTCCACAGAGGACACACCTTCACTGGTGGGCAGGGAACAGGGTGGGCAAGTAAGTAAATCAGAAATGGGGTGCAAATTAAGGGCTATGAAATCTGAGAAGCAGGAAGAAAAACTTACTTCCAAGTACTGTAGGTTGTCCTGGGGCCCTGGGACAAAGATAAAGTGAGGTTCCTATGTTGCCACTGATATTTCTGTATGTTACACCAGTACAGACACGCTAAGAGTAAAGGAGGTTGCTTGGAGATATCCCTAATGAGTCTTGCTACCTATGAAGTACTGTTATCTCTTGAATTCACTGAAAAGGACATTGGTACAATAGTTTGGGGAACCAAAACATCATAAAAAGGCTAGATGATCATTCATTCCCCCCAAATCCCTTCACCGGGTGTTAGCAGCATGTCACACATGGAAGATACAAGGAGATGCGTTCTGACTCCTGTTCAGACGCTCTGCTCTGATCTGGCCCAAGCACAGAATGAGAATCCTTCACTTAGAGTTTGGGGAATGGGAAGGTGGTGGTGGGCTAGGGATACATGTTGGATGGGAGCTTCTTTTTATATTGTTTTTGAGTTGTAATTACAAAGATGCATTCCTCTATAGGAATGTAAGACTATGTCACAAAAACATAACTGATGGATGCATTCTTCTGACATTACATATGTGAATGGTCATTGTACCCTAGACCCCTCATCAGGCTTAGAAGTAAAAAAGTATAAATCTATTGGACAAAGACATTAACATGCAAGATTATGATATAAACTTTTATTATAATTACTGTAACAAGTGGCACAATGGATTAAATTGTGTTATACATCTGCCTTGTAGAGGAAGCTTTTTGTTCTGCCTAAAGACAAGACATATTTTCAGAGACTTCAAAGGAGATGGGTTTTAAATGATGTGTAGGAGTTTGCTCAACATAGTCAAGGGAATGAGCATTCTAACCAGAGAGAACAGCTTGTGCGAAGGTATAGATGTGTGACTAGGTGGGCTGATGAACAGAGTAGACATTTGAAGCCCAGTCAGGGAAAATGGACACAGGTCATTTGATAACAAGTTCTGAGGGTCATGCTAAGGAGTTTGAACTTCCTCTACCAGGAAGGTGGAATAGTCAGTGTGAAGAAGGGCATTCCAGTTAGAGTGAGGAAAATGGCCCACTGGAACCTGGGAGATCAGTTAGGAGATTATTTTATGGTATTTTGGCCTAAAAGAATGAGAAAGTTTGCACAAAGACAGAAAGAAGGATTTGCTATTTAATAAGAATTTTATAAACACAATTGTCAGTACTCACTGAGAGTGATGTATGTGTGGGAAGTTTGTTGTTGTTGTTGTTGTTGTATTTCGAAAAAAGCAAGAAGTCAAGGCCAACTCCTACATTTCTGTTCCAAGTTTCATATTTTTGTTTTTGTTTTACAGCCCTAGGGATAGAAGCAAGGGCTTTCACATCAAAGTTATATCCTCAGACCTTTTTAAAATCTCTTTTTATATTTTTATTCTTTATTTTAAGACAGTCTCACTAAGTTGGTCAGGAAAGAGTGAAACTCGTGATTTTCCTGTCTCACCCTCCCAAAGTGCTGGGATTCCAGGTGTACAACACGGTGCCCAGCTTATGAGAAGTTATTGACTGGATGGTGGCAACCATGTCTAGGGTGATGAACATTCAAATAATACTGAGAAAACTGGCTACTTTGAGTTGGAAATGGCTCAAGAGGCAACTGCATTCTGGGATATAAAGACGGTTACATATTCCTCTGCAGGAAGCTCCAAGTTCCACTTCTAAGGTGTCACATTGCAGTCTTATCAGAAGAGGTTACTCTATAGCCAGTCAAGTTATAACCTAAGCTATACACATTCAACTGCCGAATACAAGAACGTAAGGAAACAGGTAAAGGGAAACCTCTAAGAACCTCACCATCAATGCCATGGGTATTCTGACAAGGCACATGGGCAGCTAACCAAGCCTGAAGCAGGTGTGCATCTGCCCCCTCCTCAGCTCTTAGCTCCCAGAGCTTGTGCATCTCACCTCACACACTGCTTGTTTTGTTTTCAAAGCTCCCTCTTTCCCACCTAGTGCAAACCCTAAAATCAAACCAGTTTGCCACACCTAGTGCAAATCCATTTCAGAACTGGAGAAAATCTTGCCTGTGTTAGTCTCTGAAAGAAACGATAGATCGAGCTTCTATTTGAGACCTTCCCAAGGAATCATCCATAGGAACTTTGGGCTCTATGCCTCTGTTGTAACTACAGATCTTCATCCGACTGCGAGAGGCAGCGATTGCATTACAGTTATTGAGACTTGCAGCTCTCGCTGTAAATCCACAGGGATTACTTGGTTTATTTTCCTTTCTACTTTTTACATTGTAATCAGTACTTTCTTTTTTTCTCTTGTCCCTCTACTTTCTTTTCTGCTAGGACCTCTTCAATACCTTCAAATGGGAACACCTGTACGCAGGTTGCACTTCTCATGGGATATTCTTTCTGAATATTTTCTTACTGTTCTTATTGCTCTATATTGGAAGATGACCTCCTCAAGGGTCAAAAAAATGTTCTAGATCACCTCCAATTCCTGGGGTTTCTGGTCCATAAGAAAAGTGGAGAAAAGAAAAGAAGACTGAGGAAGGGAAGCAAATTTGGAACATGACTTAAAAATCTATGCTGTCATAAAGTCATAAATAAAAATCAATGCTGAACATCTTGATGGTTTAATGCATGTACAAATAAAATAATCTTGTCTTTGCAAATGTAAAATAAGTCATTTAAGAGCCATCTAAAAGATGAGAATTTTTGTGGCAAAATAATTTCCTATTAGAATTTTTAATAAAACAGAAGGTACTATGCCAATTACAGTTCGAGTGACACCTCGCTGTCACTCATGATTTCTAGGATTAATTCTGTTTTAAATGTCCCATCACAGATGGCAGTGTCCTAAACTATAATTGTGCTCTTCACCAGATTATTTCAGGGGTTGTAAAAAATATTATATTTGTAGCCAGGTGTGGTGGCGCACACTTGTAATCGCAGCACTCAGGAAACTAAGGCAGGAGGATCATTGTGAGTTTGAGACCAGCCTGGGCTACAAAGTGAGCTCAAGGCCAGCCTGAACTGCATAGTGAGACCCTGTCTCAAAAAGACAAAAAAAAAATATTAATTTGTGCAGAACAGGCAGTGCTTCCAGCAAGGAGATACACATTTAAAGCTGTCTTGCAACACTTACTACACCTAGGTGACTTGTTACAAGTTCTCTTATTAATGAAAAAGTTAAAAACCTAAACTAATATACTACGGACATTAAAATGTGTATGCTATTAAAAATTTAAGGATGAAGATGTACCAAGATGAAAAACCTGATCTCACTTTATGGAAAACTAAATGATTTTTCTAGAAAGACTAATTCTGTGGTCAATGCTGCATTGGCCTTCTCTAGCTGCTATGTAGCAAAATGTCAGAGAGCGGATGCCTTAAACAGCAGGAATTTAATTCTCACATTTCAGAGGCTGGAAGTCCCTGACTCAGGGGCAGGTAAATTCAATTTCTGGTGAGCGTTCTCTTCCTGGTTTCTAGATCGCTGGCCTCTCACTGTGTCTCCACAAGGGCTTTCCTTAATGCACGTGACCAAAAGAAGCGATGACCAAAGGAGGATTTGAATGCTCTAGTGGGTCTTCTTATAGAGATACTAAACCTATCAAGTCACAGCCCTACCTTATAGTTCATTCGACATGGATTACTTCTTTAGTTCAATATAGCCACACTGCACAATCTGTCCATAATACATATTTCTTTTTTCATCTACATGATTAATAAATCATTCTAACTGAAAATATAGTAAAAATATAATTTGATTATAACTGTTCATACATTATCTCAGAAATGGTTTGAATAAATTCTATTTTTTGTTAATAATTAGAAGAATATGAACAAACAGAAAATCCCTAATATATAGGTCCCTCACAACCAAGTAACTCAGGCCAAATATCTTTTCAGCATTCCCGACCATTTCTAAATGACTTCTGTGTGAAAGGCCTTGGTCTTTCGTTCAGCTTTGTTCAGTGAAAAAGGCTTTGTAGAGGACCTCTTCACCATGCACTGAACATTCCTCTATCGAAACCCTTGACTTCCACCCACAGGGTCTTGTTACTTCTTTTCTCTGAGCTCTAAAAAGAATTCTGGTTATGAGATGACTGGGAGAAACATTAAAAAGAGTTAATTTGGGGGATTTTCCAATGAAATTTTTATCGACTATGTTCTGTTGTTTAGACAAAAGGAGATAGGTTATGTTATCAAACTTAAGAACTCCATAGAAAAACAAAAACAAGTTGTGAATGTCATCCTAATTTGCTGCTTTGAAAAATTCTTCATGAAAGTACCATTAATAGGAGATGAGATACAAGCAACCCTGAGAGGTGCTATGGCCACAGCTGTAAGAGTCCAGCAGCAACTAAAATGATGTTTGAAGTCTCTGGCTTTCTTTTAAAAATCTATGTACATTTACTTTCTTTTACCT
This sequence comes from Dasyprocta punctata, assembly GCA_004363535.1. Taxonomy (NCBI): domain Eukaryota; kingdom Metazoa; phylum Chordata; class Mammalia; order Rodentia; family Dasyproctidae; genus Dasyprocta; species Dasyprocta punctata. Next base: position 26,881 of record RJWM01006685.1, read on the forward strand.
GTTTTGTTACCTTGAATGTAAAACACTACTACCTTCCAAATTTGTAACGAATCACCTAGGTGTGCTAAGTGTTGTAAGACTTCATTCATTGTGCAGCAAAATTGAGGCTCTAGGAAATCAGCTTTGTATATTTTGTAGCTAAGGACTTTTTTCTCAGCAGAATGTTATTGGAGGAATGGAAATTCTACAGATGGGAAAACTCAGACACAATAAAATTATCTTACATGGACATCTATAGATATGTTACCTTATTTAACAGTAACAAAAATTACTATAAAAATAACACTATTAAAATAAGCACCATATTAATGTAACCTAAGATCTTAACATTATGGCAGCAATTTACATACATGAATCCATTTGATTATATTGAATATAACTGTATTAAATGGAGATTAACTAAACTGTTACATTAAATTTAATTCATATTAATAATTAAATGATATAAATAATTTAATCAACCACATTAATCTATCATAACGACAACAGAGTATGGAAATAGTGATTCATAAATATGACTATTATTTGCCTATACAGAAATCTGAGTTGACTCCATTTTTTTCTTCACTTATTCTGTAGTCTTGTCAGATTCTAGATATTAACATCCACACTGAATGACATGTTATTATTATTCAAGCTCTTTGGGTAAAGGCTCCACACATTCTCTCTCTCTTGATTTCTCATCTTGTGATTCCCACCCTGGAATTGTCAAATGTACAGACAGGAGAGGATGGGTGTGATCATCTGAGACCCAGCACACCACCAGATCAAATTCAGACATGTCTAAGTTTAAACACTTGTTCTGGAAAGTTCCAAGAAATTTGGCAAGTTATTTAAATCCTCCTGAACATCTGTTTCCTTGCCTCTAAAATGGGGTTGATACCAACTAGTTCAGGAGGTGGTGGAGAGGATTATAAAGTTAAATAGCATATGTTAAAATACCTAGAACTTTAAGTGGGCTAGAGAAGGCATTGGGAAATGTTTAAGAAATGAACCAGTTATGTTACGATGGAAAGTGCTGCGACCACAGATTGGTTCCATTTTTTGCCTTTGTCTTGTTGAGCTAAAGGTTAGCTGGAAAGTTTGAAAGACACACAGGTGCGTGTGCTCACGCGCGCGCGCACACACACACACACACACACACACACAAGCAAAAAGTTTCCAAGTCTTTTATTTATGCAAGAGTGACTCAAACAAAACTTTTGCCTAAATTAAGAGTCTGCAAACTATAGACAGTAAATATTTTCAGTTCTGTGGGCCATATGGTCTGTGCTGTAACTACTCGACTCTACCCTTGGTGCAAAAGAAATCACAGACAACACAGAAACCAAGGTACATGACTGTATTCCTGCAGCACTTCACTGAGGGACACATGTATATACACAAGGGAGCTGGAGCACACACTAATGGGCCAGGCAAAGTGGGCTCCCATCTAACCTTCATGTAGGTTTCAGACACTGAGCCCTAGGAATGCAAGATCTGAGTCCAACTACAGAACTCTTCCAAGTCAGAAACAAAAATGAAAGACAGTCAGTGAAGGGTGGAATCAATTCCATGTTTTGTTTTGTTTTGTTTTGTTTTTTGACTCATAGACACATATTGTCAAACTAGAAGGCCTTTATGTGCAGAAGCCATAGGAAAAGTGTCTTCTGTCTTTTAGTAAATGAAGTAAATGAACTACAATAACAGAAGACTCAACTATGCCACTTTTTCTAAAGAACCTACTCTGCAAATGATCACTTTGCCTAGGTAAAACTCTATCCTTTTTTGTTTTTTCCAATACTAAGGACAGAATCCAGGGACCCTACCACTGAGCTACATATCCAGCTTTTTAAATTTCTTATTTGGAAAGAAGAACTTGCTCAATTACCCAGGCTGGCTTCAAACTTCAGATTCTCCTGGCTCAGCATTCCTAGTAGTTGGAATGACAGCCATTCATTGCAGATTAATAGTAGTAAAAGGTGATCCCATAAGAGCAACGTGCACACGTGTCCAAGACATTAGGGTTTATAGGATGTTTTATGCACACTATATTTATTCTTCATGATAATTAAGCTAAATATGAGAGGTTGTGGTTATGATGTTCATTCTACAAAAGAAGATGAGTGCTCACTAGAGCTTGCAGGAGACTTGCCTTAGGGCACCAGAGCTAAGACATGCTGGCCTGACCTCAGGGCATTCCTGCTGGAAGTCTGGTTCTTATTAGTCCACACAGCTCTACCTTCCTTTAATGTACCACTTTCCAGTCATCTTGGTTTAAGCAAATATTGCAGGAAGGAGAAAAGGTGAAAGATATTCAGCGAAGTGATTAATGCTCTTGCTGAGTAATTAAATGTTTTGAACATGATCTGTAATCCATATGGAAGGTGTAATCAAAGCACATGAGAGGTGACCTGACCACATGAGAGTGAATTGTTGCAAAATACTAAGTATGGTAGTGATTTTGGGAGTAAATCTGCATTCAGAAGCTGTTTTCTTTACATTAAAATTTTTGATGTTAAAACTTATAATTGCCCTTTATTCAAATGTCAGGCAAATGCATGACTACACAGCAATTTCATAATCAGTGCACAACTAATATTCATTAGATCAGGATATGACTTTAATATTATAAATTATACCACGCCAAATATTCTCACATACATATTTTACTGCATCCATGTGCCTATTTAAAAAAACTGAAAATATTTGTGTTATAGAGTTACACAAGAGAGGGACTGTTTGCTAAAAACAACTGTGCATCATTTTCTTTAGAAAAATAGCTCTCCAAAGGTTATACCAACTTGCATTCCCACAATCAGTTTATTAGAGTTGTTGTTGCAAGATCTTGCCAAAGTGTGCAACTGCCAAACTTGTTAATTTTTGCCAATTTAAGATATAAGCATGGTGTCTCATTGTTACTGTAATTTGCATTTCTTTGGATACCACCAGATAGTTGCAATAATTATACCAGGCTCCTACTTAGATGAAAGAATTGCTTTCTACCAAATGGCTAAAACTTGATCCTATCTGGTGATGCTGACAATATTGTAGGTAATGATGACTCAATTTAAAGGAATGAGTGAATTCTGAAAAACACAGAAATGCGACTTCACCTTAAGTCAAGTGTAGTGAAAACCACTAGTTCTCACTTACCCAGTGTTCACCTACTTCTTTCTGTTAAAATTTAATTTCTTTCAGTGAATGTCCCCCTTCTCTGAGAGACCATCAGTCTAGATGGTTGCTGTAGAGTTGATTCGAGCCATAGTTCATAGTAGGCATGCAAACTGGTCCAGCCAACAAAGAACTCATCCCTCTAATGATAGGGATGGGCCTACTGAAAGATTCAGTGTTTTTTTCCATGCTGTTGCTCAAAGAGTAAGATGAAGCCTGAGGTAGTTAGCAAGCATCTGCCCATTTTACCATGGCAAAATCAGTCTAAACATAGTGGCACTAAAGGAAAGTGACATAGAGAGATCTGGTCCCAGTGTCATTACTCAAGCTTCTGGACCAGTCAACTTAGTGCAGCTTCTGGAGTTTCCAGACCTGAAAGTTAACAAGCACACTTTCCTTTTTTCTTGGACCAGACCAGGTCAGATTTCTGCTATTTATACCCAAAAGAAACCTCAATAGTACATCAGTTCACAAAGCTTCGGAAACTACACGTGACCTGCACATTTCTTCAAAGTAGGAAGTTCTTGTCATTTCTATGTCATTCTACAGCTTCGTGCCAAAGCCAGAGGGAATTATGAGCAAAAATATGTAACATATAATAGTAAATGAATAATCCAATGGAACAAGTGAATTGTGGAAGTGAAGAAATGGTGAGGTGGTGCATGCATTTATTCACAAGTTAACAGAAAGGGTGGAATACCAAATAAATCCAAATAAATGCAGCTGTTGGTCAGCTGAATATCTTTTTTAAGAAAAATAATGCATATTAAATTTTACACTTAGTTTTTAAAAAGTATACTCCAAATAAATATAAAAATGTAAACATAGAGTAATAAGCTATAAACAGATATACAAAGTAATAGAGATTATTTTTATAAAAGATGGGGGGCAGCTCCTTCAGTGATTAATAAAAACAATCACACACACAAAAAAAATTTTGCATATGAAACAAGGTCCTTTGGGAAAATCACCTGATATACTTATAACAATACAACTATTACTAGTTAATGTAAAATGTTTTAAAATAGCAAGAATTTTCATCAAGTGAAAAAGAAATAAACTAGTTATAAATGGACAAATACCATGCATAAATAATTTACTTAGAAAAATATTTTACATATAACAAGTAGGAAAATGCAAATTAAAGCAGTAACATACCATGAGCCATTCTTACAAAAATAATTTCTGAAAGATTGCTAATATCCAGTGTGGACCAATAAATTTACAGAGTTGAGATAACTACAAATTCCTCAAATTATTTTTGGGTAAAAACCTGGCATTATTTGTTCAAATTAAAAATTTCCTGAACTTCCACTAACTATTTTAATTCTGAAAATGAATTTTACAAAAGAAAAAATATCAGAACTAAAAATATATATAATATGTTTATTATAGAAATATTTATTTCAGCACATGACAAACCACTCCCAAAGTAGAAATATCCTAATGGATCTCAAGAAGTAGTATGTAGTTGTTAATAAGGAGAAGGTAGATATCTGTTGTAACTATAAATGGCTAATAAATGTACAATAAAGTGAAGCTAAGTGACACAATGAAATATAGAATATAATTTCAACTTTAAGAAAGCATGTGTCTACACCTGTATATTCATATTCATAAAGGGGAAAAGAGGAGAGCAAAAACCAATGTATCAATGTATATTCCACTCCTTCCAAGATGAGAAGTGGCCGCTACTAATTTGCCTTGGATACTTCTATGCTGTATTAACAACTGCGAAACACATGCACTGCTTTTTAATTCAAATGACTACCGAAAGGATTATTGAAAAGATATAACTGTCTCTAGAACTTTCAATTAAAAAAAAAGGAAACAGAAAGGAAAGGTAGCTATGACTCTTTTGTCCAATTTTCATTTGTTCTCTGCCTCCAGGAAAATGCATTCTATGGAACATTCCATATACAAGTCTTTTGGCATTAATCCACTTGGAGGTTGCCCCACTGAAAGCTAATATTGGCTCTTTAACAAAGCGTAATTAAACGCAGTGAACAACTAAAATATCCATATAATTATCACAAAGCTGATATAATTGCATACCCCCTTTTATTGGATGATATTATTGTACCTACATAAGCACAATGATGGTTTAAACAGAATGGTCCTCCCCACTCTTTGGTCCAACTAAAATTATCCGATTAATCTGCACATTGCCACTGGGAGAAATGTAATCTATTAAAGATCTCTGTCAAAACAGAACCAAGTTATTAAATTCCTATGTAGGAACACAATCATTCTCATGGGGGGGGGATTGAAATTCTAATAAAACATTTCTCTTCAATATAGTTAAGTCAGTGTCATGCACAGATTTTTCATTGAAATGTGGTTTATTTTCCAAATTATTTTTAAAAATAGAAAATGTTAAACATTTATGGAAATGTGATTCCACAAATCACATATGCGTGTTTCAGGCTGAATTGTGACCCCCAAAATACATATGTTGAAATTCTAAGCCCCTGTCCCTGAGAAAGTGGATTAACTTGGAAAGTATGAGACAATTAAGTTAAAAGAAGACCATATAGATGAGACCTAATCCAATCTAATGGGAAGAGATTAGGCCAGAGACATAAGGATAGTATCATGAGGACGCAGGGACAGGCTGACCAGCTACCAACCAGAAAGGAAGATCTTGAAATAAACAAGCCCTGCTGGCACCTTAATCTTAGATTTCTGGCCCCCAGAACTGTGACACTGTAAGTTTCTGTTGTCTAAGCCACCTGATCTACAGTATTTTGCTATGTCAACACCAGGAAAGCTATACATTACTGAATACCTCACAGATATTGACAAGAAGGAGCAAGGTTTTAAAGTTGGTCTTAACGATAGTCACAACATATTTTGTTTAGATGTATAGCTATACTGTCAATCTCTAAAGATATGAGAAGCACTAGATAAAGAGTAATCACCAAAAGTGAAAATCTTTTGGATAAATCTTACAGGTTAGTAATTTATAAATTACATGGCAATTTTCTTTCTTAGGTGTCTTACACATCAAATATATATAATTTTGAATTCCTATTAATGGAATGGAGGACGGAGCCATAAAATTAAAACTTTTAAACGGTGGCATTGTAAGATGCCTGAAGATCCTGGATAAAGAAAAACTGCTGATTTCAAAACTCCAACTTCAAAGGCACTGAGTTTCTAGTAAGATCTTCAGGGAAGCACTTATCTTTTCTAGTCTGGGGAGTACTGTGAGCATTATCACCATCCTCTAATCATCAATCTTGGGGAGGAAAACAATGATCTGCAGAGGAAAGGGACCTTATCCCCCCTGTCCCCAAGAATTCTGGGGGACACAGCTAAAAGCACGTCTGCAAGGACTAAATGCATATGACATTTGTGTTCTGTCCCAGAAATCCACATTCGTTTTACCTGTAACTCCTTAGTCTGTGATTGTTGCACATAAAACAGTATTCATAATTTTTTCATTCCTCATTCTCAGGTCCAATGAGTGTTTAAGGAGGTGTCTGTTGTGTTCTCAGCACACACTATCACATAGTCAAGGACAGGTTCACAAGCTCAGAAGATGATAACTGAACACTAACTGTTTGCTTACTTGGAAGTATCAAAGGTTGATGCCCAATTTTTCCTTATTCTCTTGACCAAAGTTGTTCCCCACAATGAAGATTCAAGAATAATAATCAATGTATTTATCACATAGGACATCCCAGGTGCCATGATGAGTTCTTTACATGAAATTTGTATTTGAATCTTCTAATATATATGTGAGAAGGGTCTAATGACCATTCATGTTTTCTAGATTGAGAATTAGAGGCTCAGAGCCATGAAGCATATTTTTCAACATCACACCAAGAGCGCATACCAGAGCCACACTGAGAACATAAGCAACGCAGCAGATTTCAGGTCCTGAATGAGCCTGCGAGCTTGCTTGGTGGCACTGACTGATGACAACCAGGTTAAAAACTTCATGCTGCAAACTTCTGCCATAGCTGAGAAAAATTCACAGTTCTGCACAGAGGGGCCATGGACACAGTTGCTGGCACAAACCCAACTGTGAATCACTCTGCTCCCTTGGTCATATTTCCCTGTATTGCATATCAATGGTTTCTATATCTCTATTTAAAAACATGCAAGGAAATTGATCATTGGATGACTTTTAATTTTTCAATTTTAATTCTGAGGACAAAACCCTGAGAATGTTTGTCTACAGATGTGTGCACAACCACGGACACTTCTGCAGTGGCATCCCAGGATGTCTCACTTTGCCCCAGAGTCACCTATAAATTGAACTTCAGCAGAAAAACTTGCATTCAGTCTTTTTTAAAAGAAATTGAATTTACAACTCCACTTGTAACACCTAGCCGCACACAACAATAGACTAATTACTCGCTGGTCATTAAAGTAGATCAAATGATGAAGGATAGCAAATCACTGGGGTCCACATCATCATTCATCCTAAAGATACCAGCACCTACTTCTGTGCCTCAGAGAGGCAATAATTTCCAGGATTTCAACTATGCACATAAAATGGGTCCTTAATTGAGAGGCCTGCAAATATTCCCAGCCATATAATGAATCCTGGGGCACCGCAGGACTGAGATAGGAGCCAGAGCTCAGATTATTAAAGTCACAGTTAAAATGCCCGGAAAAGCACTCAGGGATTCACAGTGTATCATCAGTGGCACATTTCTCTCTTTGTCAGACCAAAGCTATTGCAGGGAAGCTTTCAAGGTCACCAGGAAATAATACAACACCCCAAGATAGGTCCTAGGCTTTCATCTTCCCTTATCATGAGCTCTTCTTGAGTCTGCAACCTAATGCCAGGCCATGGCTTCCCTTGCCCAGGGCCCCTGTGGTACCATAACATAGGCTCCTTAATGCACTATCTCCTTTTTGCCTCCATTCAACAGTCCTATTTCCTGCTGATTTTCCAATATCTCTGGCTACTGGTACTTAGGCTTTATAGATCTCCTCTGGGAAACCTCCAAAGGTTGTGATCCAAAGAGGTCTGGAGTTCTCTTTCTTATCATTCTCCACACTCTATCCAGACAAGCCCATTGATCCCCATGTTCTCTGAATGATCTGAATTCCCCTGATTCCACCACATCAACAATCTCACCTTATTTCTGACTGCTGTTTTCATGTCCTCTAGTGCCTACTTCACATCTATGCTCTCCTGTCCTCCAAAATTCTCACACATCATACCCACAACTTAATTTGTTATCTTTTCACTAAGACCTAATAGTATTTCTTCTCACTTCTGCCACTTCATCAAATGATATGCACATCCAACCACAAGTTTCCAGAATAAAACAGGAGAGTCAGTTCCTCTGCTAAGGTAAATAAATCTATGTCCTTACTTCCTAGCTATAGATCCATTTAGCTCCTCACTCCTGTGGCCACCACGCCCACCCATAGCCTCCACTGTCTCACCTGCCCCAGCCCTCTGACTCATGTCCCTCTTCTGGCTCCTTCCACTGCAATCCATTTTCCACACTGCAAGGAAAGTTATCTTTCTAAATGGAAAATTTGATCCACTTCAATGGTTCCCAATTGTCCTTAAAGTAAAAGCTAAACTCCATAACTTGCCCTAAGAGCATCCTAGGTTACCTGGTCCTTACTTATCTCTAGGTTCATTGGCCATGGTTTTTTCTGATCATCACCCATAAACTCAAACACATACTAGTTCACCTTCTGCTCTAAAAGCACATGATTCCCTTTTATAGTCAGAATTCAGCACATACCATTTCCTCTACCTGGATGGACTTGGTCTTAACCACATTTTTTATCTCCAACCCCACTCCTCATCATCTACCAATATTTTCTACAACAAAGTAGATGCTAAATAAATTCTTCTTGAAGGACTATAGCAAGGTAACAGGGCACAAAAAGACAGAGTCTGCCTACCTGCATTCCTTCTTTCCTTTTTCCTTCTCTTTCTTTTCATCTCATCATGATTCAAACCCAAGGGCTAGCTATACCTAAGCCTCCTACTTAAATTGAACAAATGAAGCTTTTGTGTTTGTTAGTAGATTTTCTTACTATCCATTCTCTTCTTTCGTATCATTCTCTTTAGTTCATCAAAAGGCTCACACAATCTTCTTGTTAAAAATCTCATGCTTTATTGTGTCTGCACCTTTATTATAAACCATCTTGAGTCTTTTTAGAACTAGAGATGGAATAAACTTCATCATAAAGTAAAAAACAAATCTGGTCACTACTAGCTCCACCCCTCCCCCCTTTCTGTGTCCTGAAATGCAGGCAAGACCATTAACACCTGTCCTTTATTAACAAGCTGTCGTGTATTTATGATAGTACGAGTTGTCTGTCTACATGATAAGCCTAGTATAGAAAGGCCTTTCAGGAATATTGATCTAGGAAAATAAAAAGAACATGCCTTTGTTTTGCGGTAATAGTTTATAGTAGCTTCACGGTGATTAATAATGGCATTCAAGAACTCCTGCCCTCAAAGAGATAGGTGCTGTTTACACATTGCCTGTCACTCACAGGAGGCTGAATTACTTGCTGAAGGTCAAGGCTGGGTGCAAAGGAAGCACCTGCTCTCTGCAGCCTTTCCTATAAGTGCCAAGCAGGAGTGAGGCTCCCTCATCCTGGCTACTGTTTTGTTGTGTTTTTCTTTTTCCATCTTAGCAGTGTGGAAATTGCTATTAGATTATCAGGTGTTGCAGCACCCACTGTACTGAGGAAGGGTAAAAACTATTTCTTCCTCTCCCCAAATAAGATGTAGAGGAGCACATGGTACATAAAGAGGGTTGAGTATGAGTAAGCAGGAGAAGGGATGGGGATGGGGAGCAGAAAAAGGAACAGAAAAGGGAAAGGTGAAAGAGCAAGAAAAGGGATGTCCCCTCTGTCCCTATGCTGCGTTCACTCATCCCTGAGCTTCAGGCAGATTTACTTCCCTAAGTCCACAGGACTGACCTTGCCAACACAGGATAATGTAACACGTCAGCAAGATCACTGTTTTGAGAACCGAACATCAACTTTTGTAAGTAACACACTTATTTGTTTAAATTTTTATTGTCTTTCTTTTACTAGATTTGCATTTACAAAAAGAACTCTCCATGATGATGAAAATTTTCTCTTTTTGTGTTACAAGCTGAATGTCTTGCTCCCACAAATGGATATGTTGAAGTCCTAATTCCTAGCACCTCATTCGTAGATAGGCTTGTTAAAGAGACAATTAAGTTAAAACGAGGTCATCAGGGAAGGCCAATATCCCATTATTGGTGCTGTCCCTAGGAGAGGTGATTGCAACATAGACACACATGAGGGAAGACACAGGCGAATCTACAAGCCAAAGGCAGAAGCTTAAGAAGAAACTAAATCTGCTGACCCCTTGATCTTGAACATCTCCCTCTAGATCTTATGAGACATATTACTCTTGTTTAAACCACCCTATCTTTGGGAGTTTGGTAGGCCACCCCTATCAAACAAGTACCATTGCGCTGTCCAGCATGGCAGCGTCTAATCATATGTTACAATTAAGTACCTGAAATGTACTTGTCCCACTGAGGCAGCATTTAAATGTCAATTTAAATAATCACATGGGGCTGTAGCTGCCATATTGCATATAAATATAGACAGCTCTGAAAAGTCTGAGGCTTTGTCCTTTTCCTGCCTCATTTAGATATACAATAAGCACCGGTGGAATGAGGTGAGAAAGTCTGAATTTCAGAAAAGACAATTTTATTAATGGCTTAGGGTGTTTTTCCAAAAAGTAACATTAAACCTCACTCTGCAAACTATGGTAATCATAGGGAGTACAGTAGTAACTAGCATCTACTGATCACCTTCGAGGTGCAAGACCTTTGCCAAGTGTTTTCTGATCATCATCTTACATTTATTCAGCAGTGCTATCAGGTGAGCATAATGATTTTCCCAGTTTCACAGATGGCAGAGGAAGTTCATTCTCAACCAAGATCATATAGCTAGGAGTCTAAGTCAACTGAATCCACATGTGAGCAATCTAACTACAGAGACTAAACTCAGCCCCCAGCATCAGTTGATAAACTTCAGGTCTCTGGTGGATGCTTTCCAGAGGGTCTTTCTTTTCCTCTAAGAGTTGTTTACTGTGGTATGTAATGCTGGAGGCCAAGACTGGCAGGAGGATCACATGAGGTCAAAAGTCCATTCAGTCCTGCATACAGCCCATCTGAGGTCTTGTGATCTGAGAAACACACAAAGTGGCACCTAATCCATCCAGGGGTGTTAGGAAAAAGTTTCCAACTGAGTCTTTAAAGATGACCAGGCAGGACTTCAGTAAGAGGGCTGTCCAGTTGTAAGTGGTCATACCTCCAAAAGATACAGTGGCCTCTGGTGGATTCAAGTCATCCCCAGTGCACTGAGATTTAAAAGCCTTAAACAGATAGATTTGGCCTGAGGGAGAAACTGTTGTTTACCTGAGTCTCTCTACACCCATATGTCAACTGTCAATAAGTATACAGCCCCTAACATGTGGGGTTGAAAGTGGAAAAAAAACATGTAAATCACACAACACTGTTAAATAGAACGTAACAAGTGCTCCATAAATGTTGCACCTGTTATTCCCAATGTTGATAGTACCCCTAATTATGATTATTATTTCACACTCCCAGAATGCTTTCTGTAAGACCCACTTTTAGGCCACGTTAGAACACACTTTTTAGCTTCTAACAAAAAATACTAACAATGGGTAGAACTTTAGCAAACCTAGCATGCACATACCTTGGTTGAGGGTATAGTGTGTTGAATTTGAGGAAATGAGCTTGAGAAATGAGTGGCAGTGGGTGACAGCAATGCTTGAGGGGGTGGGAAATGTGGGCTGTGGCAGTGGAATGGAAATACCCTATCTGTTTACGACAGGTCCCACCAGTCCCTAGTGTCTTAAAAAGGCTCGTTTTTTCTCATTGACACTATCTGCTTGGATATTTGAGTTTGTAGCACCTGTTGTTCAGAGCATATAAAGAATAACACATGATCAATATTTCCGGGGTTATATATATTTCTAGACCTATTTATTACTCATCCCCTTGCTACCTCAGGTTCAGAGAGGATTAAATTGGCTTCTATTGACAAACACAATACAGAAAGATAAAGTAGATTTATTTATCTTGTTAATAGATGATAAAAGTAAAAAAAAAAAAAAAGGCATAGGACACACACTATACCCAGGATTGCAGCTAATCTTAACACACAAAGCACAAAGTCCTCTTTGTTTGCTGCAAGGCAAACACAATTTCATCCTAGTGCCTCTACCAATCTACCTGGAAGGAAATCTTACAATTAAGGCTCATCATTACAGTTACCTCTATTGATGAAAATAAATGAAAGTTTCAAAACCAGCATAATTATTCCTCAAAGCAAAAGCATAAGGAGGCCTTTCCTTGTCTGAGTACTATTTCTTGAGTAGTTGTCCAAAGAAGTGGCTGTATTGCTAGCCTAACAGGGGCCATGCCAGCCTGCACAGTGGACACTGTCATGGCCTTCCTATTGTGGATGAGGAAACATGCTTCCAGGAGTCTAGGGAATGGCTTTAGTTAGGAAGTGAAGTTCAGATTTGGACTCACACCTTTAGCACACAGTAGAATTTGCAATTCCAGCCAGTGAAATACAAATGTTCCCAGCACATCCCCCAGAAATGCAACTTTACCTCTCTTCCTTGCTGTGTCCTTGGGTGCAGACTCCTGGTAATGCCTCAAATCGAAAGCTTGTAGAAACAATTTTAGGAGGGGACAGGGAATCAATTAACATTGAGTTTATGGCATCAGCCAACATGGATGAAAAACATGTCTTTCTCCAAATCCTGAATCCAGCTTCTCAATCCACAGTGTCACTGAAGCAGGGCAGAGAGGTCAAGCCACTTGCATCAGCACACACCTGAGAGGAGGCTGTCCTGGGTAGCCAGGGCAATGATGGCCACCAAGTGCCCTTTTCTTCTTGCATGCAAGAATTCACAGAATGTGAAAGCACTCTTAAATGACACTCTAGAATTCTACATCAGGAATTTAATCCAGTGCTGATGCTAAACACTGAAAACCCAGATGACTTTTCCTTTTTATACCACCCTTCCACATACCAGTGCACATCATAAGGTTCCTTGAGGGAATAAATCCTCTGCTTTGGCTAAACAGAGAAAGCAGCTGTTTATAGGAAACTAAAACCACTCAGCCTTTAGCTATCATCAACAGAAAACAAACGTTTTTTGCAGAACCTCTGGCAGCACCTATTTAGATGCCTGCCTTCCCAACAAATGCACAATCCACAATGTTCCTCCTAAAATCAGATTGCTGCAATTCCTGCAAAATACATTACATTTCAGGCCTTTGAAGCATCCCAGTGCCCCACAGAGAGCAACAGGGGTGCATGTGAGCAGCGAGCCTGATTTTTTTCTGAATGAGCTGATGAGGGAATAATTTAATTCTGAGGCCTTAATGTAGAGCCATCTAGTGAAGCTGTTGTGTTTTATGAACAGCATTTTACCTCTTGCACGGTCCCCACTCACTTCCCCATTAGTATGAGTTGTTATTAAAGAACCGTAAGGATGTTTGTCATTTTTGACTCTGGACCTGGACAATCCACAACACAGTGACAATGACAGAAATATAGGACTCTAAATCTCTGTCTTACTGATGCTTCTAACCTTCTTTATCAATATAATTTTATATAAAACCATCTACACATCTGCTGAAATTAGTTTACGAAAATGTGTGTCCTTTTTTTCTTATCATTACATCTTTATCAAATTTAAAATGACTGCAAATGGCTGCTTTCTCTCAACTCCAAATGAAATATATTCTATAGAACCAGGAAAAAAAAGCATAGGCTACAAATGTACTTTGCGTTTGGGGGACATTTAATAGAATGCCCAAAAAATATTGTGAAATGAATCCAGAGTGAGCACACATACTTCTGCCTTAGTAGTTTTTCCATCAAGAACCTAAACTAAGAGACCCATGGGTCTGTACCACTGGTTCTCAAGGGAGATGCTGTCCTCTGGGTGACATTCAGAGGACAGAAAGAAAATCTGGAGATGTTCTGGGTTGTCACAACTGTGTAGGAAGTGCTGCTGGTAGGTAAAGTCTGAGATTCTGCTAAATGATCTCTGGTGGACAGAAACGTCCTGACCCAACTTGATGTCACGTGACTTGAGGTGTCACAGATGCCACTGCTAAGTAACTCTGACCAGATATACTTTGCATATATTCAAAAAATAAATAGTTCAGAAAAAATATATGGAATGAAGGGGAACAATTTTGCAGGCACAACAACATAATATTCAAATTACTGTGCTGAGGAAGGGAAGGAAGGAATAAGAGAGACGAAGAGAAAGACAGAGAATGGCACCCTCTCTTGTCATTGTCATTATTTAATCAGCTTACCAATGTGACAGTGACACACTACATTCACCTTTATTTTGAATAAACACTCACACTTGGGTTCATCCTGATTGGATGACTGCCTTTCCCCTTCCTTACATTAAAAAGAACAAATGTTCTCTTCTTTACCGTCCCTTTTCAGAATTATGAATAAAAAGTTTAATTTACTGAGTGCTAAAAATAAAAAGCCTTCTCATACCTTCTTCTGAGGTGTCATCTGGTATGATATAAAGGCTGGTTTAAAAATCTGGATTATGAATCCGAATTTTTATACTCATTATCAGCAAACTTTTAGTGTAAATAAATATGTGATTTGTCCATGTACATAGAGATATACAATATGCATGCCTCTTAATACAGCTACATGCAGAATTAGTGCACAGGCTAAAAATGGGCAACTTTTCTACTGATAGGCAACTAGTCCAAGGATCCTGGCAACTACAGCTTGTGCATTAAAATGATTGAGAGCAATACTGGGTTTCAGAATGTACTGTCAGTCCATTCAACACATACCAAATTTTTATAACATGTAATTCATATAACTCCCATTCTGCATAGTCTAATTAACTTCAAACAGGTATATAATTGTTAGTCTTGAGGGATCTCTTAAGCCATTATTACTAAATTATCCAGTAGATAGCAAGATGACATTTCCAAATCCATTTCACTTATGGCCACAGGTTCTAAACTAGGCCTTTCTGGCAGACTATGTAACGGTACTGTACAAGAAATCTGTTAGACAATCTGTCACATAAACAGATAGGAAATGTACATAATGCAATGCTTGAAGGAAAAAGAGTCCAATAGACCATGAACTTTTAATGAATGAATTTTAACAGTTTGCAATCTGGTGTGCAGTTTTCAAAGTTTTCCTGCTGAAAAAGAATTTGACTTGTGTTTTATGTTTTCCTAGACTTGATTTAATTAAAATGACAAAGAGTGAAAATACATTTTTCACTCTTGAAGAGAGAAAACCAGAGAAAAATACAAACCCGTGCTGACTAGCATTCTAGACAGAGGCTCTTTGCTTCCCAGTTTGGCAACGGTCAGGGAAATCCAGAAATTTTTAGCTCTTAAGTTCCTTCCTATCAAGTGTCAGGTCTCTGAGTCATAGCGGTAATGTAATCACAACCCCATCCCCAGATCAGTCTCTTTGATTTACTTTTGGGCTTTGCTATATGCCAGGATTTAAACAAGGTTAATGATTTAAAGTAGTACATGCAATAAACATAGTTAGCTACATGTACAGTAAACAGCAAGATGATATTTCCAAACCCACTACACCTAGTTAGTAAATGTAATTAACTAGAATAGCAATTTTAAAAAGTGGATGTTCTTATCTCCATTTTACAGATGAAGATACTGAGGTTCTTCAAACTCACCACAATTCCATGTGCCCTGTTCCCCAGGCACTTGTCTCATTATGAGAGCATGAATGTCATCAATAAACATTTGTCAAATAAATAAACAAAGTGATCTAAAGTCTTTATTCTTTTTCTGGGTCATTTGGGTGCTTCTTGCATAAATATTTTTACTGTTTAAAATCTATGATTTTCTGAAAATAATGCAATGCTTGAATGAAATTCCTCACATTTTGAAATTATACCATTGGGAATCATTAAAATATTGACAAATAGTACAGAAACCACAAACATTTTTAGACAACCCATGATATGAAAGATGCAGTGTTATGTACCAGGGATGTTGAAATATATGAAGTTTATCTTCCGAGAACTCAGAGCCAAAATGGCAAGATGAACAGTGGAAATGGCAGGCTGTTGGGAAGTCTCTGATGCCATGGAATTCCCTAGGTCTTGCACAGTCTTCTAATTATTTGATTCTACACAATCTCTCTGGACAATACTGATTATGCTAACCATAGCTACACTGCTGGAACCATAACCACATTGTTGGTCTCAATGCTAGAGTGTCAGCCAGAGAGAGCTTTCCAGAGTTCTAGATGCATAAATACAGAGGTTGACCAAATAGCTCTATGAGCCATTCCATGATTTTTTGAAAGAAATCTTAGAAGATTCTACACAAAAGTCACTATTTCTGCAGTCTCTTCCTTCTTGTTCTCCTTTTCTCCTCAGATGCTCCCCCTATCCTATCATCCCAAGCTGGAAATTTAGAAGTCATTCTGAATCACTATTCTTCCCCTCCACCATGAATGACTCCCACGCAATTCTAGCTCTGTTTCTAACTCATAATATTCTCATCATCTTTTGTCTGGAATACTCACAACAGCTTCCTGATAACCACTCCCCACCACCACCTTCAAACTTCCTCAAATCCATTCTGTCTTCTGGCGAATCCCATGGAAAATAAAAACTGGCCATTCACTTCCCCTGGGTCAAACCTTGATGTGACTATACTATCACATGGCACAAAGGCCTGCTCTTCAGAACATCACTTCAGCACTGTTGTTTTCCATGTCTGGCTTACTCTAACTTGCACCTGATTTGCTAACCAAAGCAAACTGTATTTTTTCCTCCACTGCCTGTCTACCTTTTCTTTTTTTCCTCTGCACATTGATTCTGCACTTTTGCCTCTTTGGCCTTTTTTTCTTATTGTAGCTACTGCCCAGAATATTGGCTTTTGGAGCCCTTCAGGACCTGCAAACTGTTAGAAACTGGGCATGTTGAATAAAGCAAACACTATTATTGGCCTTGTAGAGTCAACACCCTGCCCAGAGGGAACTGACAAAACCAAGAAGCAAATGCCTGAGATTAACGGTGCTCAACACTGTAACAGAAATGAAAGGGGGCATCATGAATAGTAACAGCATCTTCATTTCACATGGTGCGCTGTGAACTTCTCTGATATATATATACATGTATCTTTTTGGAGTGCCAACATTGTTTAAATGACATTAAGTGGACATCCTATAAATGCCATTTGGATGGATATGTGGATGGATGGATGGGTAGGTAAATGAGTGGGTGGATGCATGGGTATGTGGGTGAACGAATATTAAAGAATGATTTACAAACTGGAAAAAACATTTTCCTCTATCATTTCACTTTTTAAGATCACTGATTAAAATTGCGTCCTTGGTAATAAGTACATCTTAGCTGCTCTCATCTAGGAGCTTGTGAGGACCTCCTTTACCAGTAGGAAAGAAGTTACAGAGCACACTGGGTGTTTTC
This sequence comes from Dasyprocta punctata, assembly GCA_004363535.1. NCBI lineage: Eukaryota > Metazoa > Chordata > Mammalia > Rodentia > Dasyproctidae > Dasyprocta > Dasyprocta punctata. The sequence continues at coordinate 44,537 of RJWM01006685.1, forward strand.
AAGCATTGTTAAGGCTCCTGCTCACATCCTTGAGAGATTTTCAGAAAGGTCCTTGTGTATTAGAGAGTCGCTGAGGATAAACGCTTTACAGGGGAAAAAAAGCAAAACAATGCAAAAGCAGCTAAACAAGTCATGCCCGTCCAAGATGGGGGATGGGAAGAGCTGCAGTAGAAGAAATCTTTTATAAAAGAAGGAGCATTTTTAGTCCATTTTGTTTTTGCTTTATTTGTGGTAGTAGGGAGAAAACAAGAAGGATGAGGGGCAGGATGGGAGTTTATAGGAAGAAAGAAAAAAAGAAAAACAAGGGGAGAAAAGAACTTTGACTTGGCCAGGATTTAGTTAGAAAAGGGTATCTATTTCCTTAATATAAATGGGAGGACCACAGTCGCTCACCCAGGTCTATATGACACCAAACTTCAATTTTTCCAGAGAAACTAAGGACTGAGAACTAGTTGCCAAGTTCTGGCAATATTTAAGCATTCAAATACAGATTCCAAGAGCTCACATCAGAATCAGTATCTCTGAGAATGGGACTTAGGAAAGTGTGTCTTTTTTTTTATCACATCTCTAAGTTTGAAAACCTGTGTTAAAAGAGATATCTGATGTCCCTTTCCCCTACCACATGTCAATCATGAAGCTAGGAGACACAAGCAGAAAGGGGAGATTTTTTGACAGCACATCATGAAAATAAATCCTGAATTGTTAGGAAATAAGAGGAAAAAAATAGAATAGCTGATATCACAAAAGTCTCACCTTTGGTGACTTCTGCATACTAGGAGAGATTTGCTTAGGGGGTTTTAAGTTGCAAGAGGACACCGGAAGATTGTTCATTCCTAAGTAAGAAGACAGACAATCCACATATCCCCTTTTGACTGCTTCTTCCTTTAAACTCCAAAGTGACACACACAAATTTTTCTAGGTGTTCCCACTGAGTCAGGTTGTACCCCTTGCTTTTTCCTATGAGATGGTTTGAGGATGGTCACCAACATTCCTTTATATCTGGTAGCATGGGAGGGAAGCTTGGTAGAGTATAGGCTTTAAGAACCAAAACAACTTGGAGATAAAGCCTGTGAATTTTTTGACCAATCTTTAGAAAGTTACTCTGGCAGATACATAAAATTGTCCCCGCTTAGGATAATTCTGGGAATTTCTCTTATTATTAGAGCATCATCATAATGGTGACCTATGATCCATTGACCTCTATGGATAGAGGCAGAGTAAGTGCCTGATTCAAGAGGGCAAGGACTCCCTGCCCTGGGTCAGGGATGACGAGAGTTTTCAGTCCTCTCCAAGGACTAAAGCTACAACATGCAGAACTGCCCCGTGTCCCTGATAGGTGAGGTCAGCCAGGTAGAAATAAGAGAAAATGGAGCTAACAAATTGATGAGAGACAGAGTGTAGCAGAGAACCTTAGGGGCAACAGTGGCAACAGGGAAGAGCCAGTTTAGGACTTGCAGGTCCTGTTTATTCCCTTAATCCTCCTTACAACTTTTTCCCTGCCACCTTCAAAATCCTAACTCACTTGATTGCTCTATTAACTCTTTCTCATGTCTGCCAGACACTCACTCACACTCAAACTACTCACGAAGGACAAATATCAGCACCCTCTTTGCACTATGGCTCTGCTCTTCAGGCTGAGATGCAGCACCTCATATCCTAGCCCCTTGTATGTCTCTCACCATTAACTCTAATAATATCTACTCCCACTCCACCTCAGCCTCAGTGTCCATGGACTATGCTAGACCTTCTCACCAGCTCTGACCTTTCAGGTGTCTCATTTTCAGACTACTGGCTTATACTCCACTCTGTTGGATACCAGATTGGTTCACCTTGAGGAAATCTCCAGAGCCTTAATCCAAACATTTTTTTGCCCTCATTGTAAATTATTTCACTAATTTCTCATTCTAAATGTCACAGCCCAGGACCAAAGCCACTCCTACTTGATGATTTTTTTTTTTTTTTTTTTGCACGGCACTGGGTATCGAACTCACAGCTTCACGCCTGCCAGACAGGCGCTTACGCCACTGAGCCAAACTCCCAGCTCTTACCTGATGAATTTTTGAGAGAGTAAATATAGCAGATACATTACATTATCACATGGTACCTTTCTAAAAATGTATACTAATATTAAAAAGTTATCTTAATTACCTGGTTGGAAGTAACAGAATTACTTCCTAGAAGTTATTCTTCATTTCTTTATTCTCTCAAATTCTCCTGACCAAACACCAACCTTGATTAAGACCAATCATGTTGCTGAGAGCAGATGTGTACTACTCTCTGTACCTTGCTCCATCCCGCAGGCTTCCCAATTTCCCTTCCCTCTTCTCCAGTGTCTTAATTTATGGTGTGAACAACCTTCCTGTGCCTGATCATCAACATGTACATGTTGAGATATGGCTGTCTGAGTCCCAAAACTACATTAGTTCAAGACCTTCTAAGTACTGTTTTTACCTTTCCTTTAAATTATTGAAAGGAAATCAGACTGGTCCAACTCTGCACATAATGACTGATCTACCCTTGGGTCAGTTGTTCATCTTGATCCATTCAGTTGTATTTGCACGATGGAAGGCAAGAGCTTGGGAGGATATCTGCCAGAGGAGCAAGAGGCTATGGTGGTACCTCAGACAACATGTCTACAACTCTAAGAGATATCGTAGTCTAGAGCCGCTTGTGGGTTGCTTAGCAACTGAAGTAGTTCTGAGCCACACACACACACACACACACACACACACACACACACAGCAGAATAGTGGTTTGGGGAAACAATTTGTCAAGGAATCAGGGAAAGTATACTGCCTTGAATTCTAGTCAACACCTTTTCTCTCCCCAGATTTCAGTGTAGATGCCCAAGGCCAGCTTAAGAGCCATGAGGAAAGGGACGGAAGGGAGGGAGAGGATAGCTCTCATGCCTCTGCAGTCCTACCATTTGCCCAGGCATCTCCTCCGGGCCTGAGCAGAGGCACAGCCTGAGGTAAGAGCCACCGTGATTTCTGCAGAGCTCACAGCATGTTAATCATGCCTGTCAAGCTCCTGAAGAAGCAGGTTGGCCGTCCTGACAATCTGCATTAACGTGGGTGGATGGTGTTTGATTAGACCTTCATAACGGCGGTTTCCATTTGCATCTTTCATCGGGGGCTGAAGGATGAGCTATTTGTCCTGCCCATCCAGGAGCTGCATCCACACTGCCAGTGTGCAGCTGACCTTGTGGAAGAAACAAACTCCCACCAGCAAACGAGACATTTACAGTTTCCACTGGGACCCGGCTGTCCTCAAGTATGTGGGTTTCGATCACAGAATCATGTTATAAAAATAGGCTGGATTAATTTCATCCGGGGTCAGTTTTCAGTTCTGAAAAGCCACACTTTTGAAAGCCACACAATCTCAGACTGTTCTAATGGTGCAGAACTTGAAGCTACCAGCTGTGAACATGCAAAAGATGTCCTTCACCAGGAATTGTCATCCACTAGCCACATGAGCAGCTGCAAAATCCTACAAATATTCACAGATTAGCCAGTGAGTACCATAAACAATGCTGGAACACAGATACAAAAGGGAAGCACAAAAGAAACACTTAGATGCTTGAGATTCTCAGTGGTACCATCTGTGCCTCACTTACCACTGCACGGCATGCCCCAAACACAAAGCTCTCGTATGGTGCTCAGTAAACCTCCAGGGAATGCCTGACATGTGCTTCTTGACTTTGCTCTCTTCATCTGTGACCAAATGACACTAACCTCACCTCCTAGGGTTCAAACAAGTCATAGCTGCTAGCAGGTCTGCAAGTAATTTGACACATTTGGTAAGCCCTGAGGTCACTTAAAAACATCAAAAGCAATTAACTCCTGAAGACCCTAGGCTACTACCAAACATAGACAGTTTAAGGTCTTCATCTGAAACAATTTACAAAATGGTACGCAGAATTTTAGCCATACTTCATGACACAGAAAAGTGTCAGCACTTGGTAGAAAAAAATACCAAGTGCAGACTGGGTGTGAATCTTGACTCCAGCTCTTACTGACTGAGTATCTTAACCAGATTACTTGCTTTTCCTGAGCCTCACTCTCCCCATCTTTAAAACGGGAACAATGCTACAGAATGCACAGGTTAAAACCAAGATAATAGCTGGAAAATACACAGCAGAGTGTCTGGATTTATTAAATGCCAATTACAGTGGTACCTCAGTTTATGATTTTAATTTGTTTCACAATTTTAAGGAAGATGGTTGTGTTTGTGTTTATGTGGGGAAGATGGCTGAGGTTGTGTTCGTCATTTGATGCAGAGTTTATGAAAGCAAGCAACATTTTGGCAAATATTTTTATTTGTGAACCAAATTGTTTGAAAACAGAAGTGTTTGTGAACTGAGGTATTACTGTATTGGATAATCAACAGTTATTGGAGTATGGAATTACTTTTATACCTTTCCAACTTGAGTCTATCAAAGACATCATTAAGGAACCTATGAATGGCCTGGTCTTTGACAAGATATCAGTGTGAACACACATGGACTTGTTTAGCCAGCTATTCCTTGGGACAGACAGCACAGGAATTATCCAGCCATTGTTCTCAACCCAAGAATCAAGGACAGACAGTGGTATCTTCCTTCTCCCGGAGAATGGTCCCATCTAGATAGCTTCCACCAGTGATGACTGATGTGTAACTAAACGAGACCAACAACTCCTGCCACCCTAATGAATGGAACTGAATTAGTATTGATAGCTTGTAGAATATTTTAAATTGCAAACCATGTGCTGAGGACACTGAGTAAACAAAACCTAACAACAGACACCCCCCCCCTCCAAAAAAAGACTCAATTTGGGCTTTAAACTGCAAACAAAATAAGTTAAACAGAAACATGTTCTGGGTGCTTAGTTCTGCACAGGCATTTTTTTTTTAATAAATCGCATTTGATACAAATTAAGAAAATCCAACCAAGTGAGTGCAGGACAGTGGGGGAATTTCCGGAGCTTGTAAGGGAAGATGATATGAATGGTGGTTGGCTCTGGGAGAGTGCAAACAGTCTCCTGCTCCCTGAAGTCCTTGGGTGATAGATCTCCTCCTAAAATAGTGTCTGTGCAGGAGATGAGGGGAAACGATCGCCTATTAACTTGGTTTTTAAGTCCAGATGAAGAACCTTGAAAATAGCCAATGATCCAAAAATACTGAGTAACTCCACATTCCAAGGGACTGTTTCTTCTCTCTATATATAGTAATTCAAAAATAGACATCTCAGATTCTGGGCCTGCAGGACTGAAGAATGATTATGCCCATGGACTGGAGAGAAAAAAAAATCATAATCAAGCTGCCATGTTGTCATTTTGCTTAAGTGTCATTATTTCTGTAAACTTCCTAAAAAATCGTGACCTTTCCCATCACCCTATTCTCTTCAATACACATGCACTATTTTGTGTGTATTTCATTCAGTCAACAAAAACACATCTCAGAAGTTACATTTGGTTTAGGAATAGAAGTTATCAAGACTTTATGCATAGTACAGCCTAGTAGCATTATTGACAAAAGACTCATCAATTACTTGGTTTCATATATAGTAAGTATTGAAAAGGAAATGAGTGTTGGGTGGCAATTTTTCTCCCCTTAAAAATAATTCAAACTTGAACCTGTATGTTAAATAGAACTTCACAATACCAAAAAATAGGAGGAAAACATCATGAAAGATACTGGCAAAGAAGTCTAAAGTGTGTTTTAAAATATCTGTGATACTGCATTATGTATGAGGAAATCAAACATCTGTTTTCTGAGAAAGATCCTAGTGAATGGCACTAGGTGGCATCTTGCAGGTATTTATGTGTTTGTGGCTGTGTTAGGTATAGAGCATTCTAACAGAGAAAAGGCTTTTTAAAAAGAAAAGTAATTTCTCCAGGGATTAAAAATATGCATTACCAAACAGCCACTTTTAATTAGGATAGCTCTTGTACTCTCCTGGTCAATGCCACCCTTAAAACAAGTGTAACATTTACTTAACTTTATTGACCTGCATTTATCTTTCTAACTAGAAGATAAAATGTTTATTTCTTTTTTTTAAAGTGTTCGCCATTTCCTTGTTCCTTTCATTGCCTTTCCAAAAATCAGAACAAGTTTCCTTCCAATGCACTAAGAATAGGGTTTACAGAGAAAGAGAGAAGGCAAAATTTAGCAATTTCTAATTTAATTTAAGCACTTGTACCCCAGGATCCTGAGAGAGTGATCTTAAAACAACAAAGAAGACAAAGGAAATTATCAAATAGGAAGTGGAGTTCATGATGGGAAAATGGTAGCCTGAAAAGTGTGGCTTGTGTCATAAACAAATCCTAAATGTGTATACCTCTGGAATTTGATGAATGGAATGTTGGAGATAAGTTGATCTACTAATTGACTGCTGTCACCCACACAGGCACCAGCTCTTACTTGTACAAAACTTAGCAATCCAGACCCAGATCATTTTTGTCCCAGGTATCATAAAATCTTGCTAACCTTATGATTGCAGAATGAGATGAAGTAATTTATAAGCAAGTATAGATAACTGTAGAAAAGGCAAAAACTCGTAAATAAGTAATGCCTCCGTACCTACAATGGTGGTGTGAGAGGACGTTACAGAGAAGTGTTAAATATGATACCACCTGCCTGCTGCACATCAGATTGCTAACAGATGGCTTGAAAATACTCTGTACAAGGAGAGGTGATCCTTACTGGGTAACTGGAAAGGAATGACAAGCAATTCCCTTCTATTTCTTTAGGGCCCCAGACTGTTGGGCTGAGTAATGCTGCAGACTGAGTGTATTGTGATGTTAGGATACCTGTGAAAAGATGAGGAATGTAGGCTAGAACTTACACTTATAGAGGATTCATCAATCTACCCAAAGAGTGATAATAAATGGAGCAGCAATGTAGTAAATGTACATATCTTCCAGCATGATTCACAGGCTCCTTGGAAGCAGGTCTTCTGTTTGTAGTTTATCAGTTAGCCTCCTGGGTTGACTTGCACATGGTAGAATTTACTAAGTGCCAAGTGAAGAATCATCACTCACAAATTGTTGGAAGAGTAGAATTCACTGGAATAAAGTGTGTGGACATTCTCTAAGAAGTATAAAATACTTAGCAGCAGTCAACAGGCTATTAAAAAGCCGAGTCAGAGTCTCTGTCTGGTTGGACGTTTTTATCAACAATGGGAAGGACGACCTGAGAGATGTGTTTATCAAATTTACAGATGGTGCAGAACCCAGAGTTAGCTTGCAAGCAGAGTGACAGAATCATGATTCAAAATTGTATTTATAGACTGCAAGAATAGGCTGACTTCTATTTTACTGGTTGCTTCTTATGTGAGAGGCATCATGTTACGTGCAATACATACATTAGTTAATTAAGTTAAGTAAATTAATGCACAGTTCATATATCTGAGTTTTCACTCCAAGACAGAGGGTGAATCAGGCATATGAGGCAAATTTATAGAATGAATAATCTATGTTTAAGAAGCTGAGGATGGATGGACACAGCAAAGAGAAAAATGGGTAAGGTCTCTAAACTAGTAAAAAACAAACAAACAAACAAAAAACCTATGGTCTCTGAAGATGGAGTAGGTAGAATAATACCCCTTATCCAAAGATGCCTACCTTCCCAACCCAAGAACCTGTGAATATATTATCTTAGATAGACAAAGCAACTTTGTAGGTATGATTAACATAAGGCTGTTATTAAGGCTGTATGATTAACGTAAGGCTATTCAGAGAGAAAGAGGACATAGAAAGGGAGAGGGAGAGAGGAAGGGAAGGAGAAACAGAGACAGAGAGAGAGATAGTGAAAATGAAAGTAGAAGGGAGACAGAGAAAAGAGAAAAAGACAAGAATCAGAGGAGAAAAGGCAGGATAAGGAGAGAATGGGAGTGGAAATTATCAAAATATGTTACACGCATGTATGAATATTTCAACATGAAGTTCATTATTCTGTATTCCTACTTTGCACTAATAATAATAATTAAGGATGTTGACAAGAGGAGATGATCCTGGATTAGTCAGGGGGTTTCTCTATTATATACATGTCCTTAGAGGAGATAAAAGACAGGAAAAGGGATGCAGCAATGGAAGCAGAGGGGGAGTAACATGCTTTGGAGGTGCCAGAAGGAACCACAAGAAATATGTCCACCTCTAGAATATGGAAAAGAAAGGAAAAGAGGTTCTCCCCCTGGAGCTTCCAGAAGGAATGCAGGTCTGTGAGCTCCTTGCAAACTTCTGGCCTCCAGAGTCATTAGAGAATATATTTATATTTCTTAAGCCACTGAGTTGGTGGCAATTTTTTGTAGTAGCACTATGAAAGGAATACTGAAGGGAAGGGAAATTCTGAGAACAGCAGATTGCTGTCCCTCACAGATTGGTCTCTGGCCCTACCACTCGACAGCCTGCCTGAGTCCCAAGAGAAAGGTGGCAAGAGACTGTAAGACAGGACAGGGTAGATGCCATGTTTTGCAAGTGATGGCTGAATAGTGACTCAATTTGTAAAAGAGCACTCCTTTGCCAGCCTAACAACTGTGATGCTATGGGTGAGAAAAGAAGCCAAGCTTCCCTTCTTATCCTTATGGATGCCTGTCTCTCCCTGGATCCCTTACCTATTCTGCCAGTAAATTCTGGCTGCTAGGTTCACAGAACATCTGACCCTTCTTCACTGCATCCACAGTGCCACTCAGGATGAAGATACCATTGTCCCTACCTGCATTGCGGTGGCTGTCAACTGCACTTTAGGCTTTTGCTTCGACCTTTCTGTTCTCAAACCAAGAACCAGAGGAATCACATCACACAGATGAGATCATGTCATGATCTCAGTCAATATTGTTCTTATTGAAGATGTGTAAAATAATGAGGATGATGATCATGGCGGTCATGATGATAGCAGACTTACTGAATACTAACTATGCATCACATTTCTAAGCACATTCACATATTGCCACCTGAATCATCACCACACAATAAACACCAGTATCATCCACATTTGTACATGACAAAACAGAGGGAGACACAGTGATTTGCTGCCTGGCATGGAGCAGGTAAAGGGTGGACCAGAAGTTCAAAAGTCCTTCTAATCCATTCACACTGAAAGTCACCGTGGTTGGAATGCCTCACCTTATACCTCCTGAGACCTCAGACCTCAGACCATGCCACCTACCCGTTTGCTCTCTAGCCTCATCTGCTCACCTCCCTTCACTCCCTGCCCTTAACACCTCTGGACCCCAGCTTATCTAAATGCAGATCAGATTTCTCTGGCTGTTGTCTATGCAGATACTCACTAAGATTCCAGGTTGGCCTGGAGAGCAGAAATGCATAGAGCTTCCTGGATACAAATCCTGGAGGAATGTGATGATATGTCACCTAAATAGTCTGTTTTCCTTCCTCCTGCCAGGTTTTACACAAGCTTCTGAAGGCTGACCTTTCTTTCTGTACATTCTCTGTCAGTTCAGCATCTACCTGACTCACCCATGCTAGACTCTTGATTCTTCACACTGTAGTTACACCCAGAGGATCCTCCATGCTGCCTCCTAACTTGATTCAAACCTATCTGCCTCTCTTCAAACCCACTATACCTATCTTAGTCTGACCACTTGTTTTTTCCCACCTAGATCTTGGCAGTAGCTGCCTAAGAAGGTGCTATGGTTCAGATACAAAATGCCCCCCAAAATCTCATGTGTTAAGGGCTCGGTCCCTGATATATTACTGTTCGGAGGTAAGGCCTTTGGGAGGTGACTGGACCATGAGGGCTTTAACATCATTATGGCCCCCTGCACTGATGAGTTCATAGCTTTATAGGCTATTGAGACGAGGTGGAAAGTTTGGAAAGTGGAGCCTGTTTGAAGAACTGATGCCACTGGGGATGTATCCTGGAAGGGGATACACATTCTCTCTAGTCCACCCCAAATTCTTTCCCCTTCCATTTCTTGGTGGGCCACCCTACTGAATCCTCCCCACCATGATGCTGTCCCCAGAACAACGGATTCAAGTAGCCATGGACTATAACCTCTGAAACCATGAGCCCAAACAAACCATTCCTATTCTTAAATTGTTTTCTAAGATATTTTGTCACAGCAACAGAAAGCTGACCCATGCGGTAGGATCTGTGTCTTCCATGCTGAATCATCAGTTTATGGCCCACAATGTAACCACAGTGCCTTTTCTAAATAAAATACAGGCAACTTTGTTTATAGGCTGTGGTGGTTCTGTCTCTTTCCTGGGGAAGTCCAAGTTTTCCAAAATAGTACACACAGGCCGTGACACCCTTCCTCCTCTCACCTGTATTCTTACACTTGACCTTAGTCTTTGCAGGTCAGCAGAACTTCTAGTCCCCCCACCCCACCCCACCATGCTGTCTCCTGCTTCTGTGCTTTCCATTTGGTCTATCATGTCCCTTGTTTCCACTCTTGCCCATGCTACCCTCCTGGGCTTACTTGGAAATTTTCCTCTTTTTTTTCTTTTTCCTTTTTTTAATTTGTTTTGTATGACTAGGTATTGAACCCAGGGATGCAGTGAGCCAGATACCCAAGCCTTTGTTTCTTTTTTAAAATTTTTTAAATTTTTATTTTGTGGCAGACTCTCTCACTAAGCTTTCCAGGCTGGATTTGAATTTGCAATCCTCCTGCTTCAGTCTCCCAGAGTTCTGGGATTACAGGTGTGCACCAACACATTTGGCTTTTCCTCCTTATAAGTACTTCTCAGCCACCCCCTTAACATAAAGCATCCTTAGGCTCTCCTGCTCTGAGAACACTCATCCTATTTTCTTTCTTTGTATAAATTCTGATTATTGATGGTCACACATGCTGGCAAATTGTAATTGCTTGCTCACATCTAACTCTTCTAACTGGTTTTTGATTCCTGAGAGGACAGACTCAGCTTCATTCTTTTCTGGGTTCCCTGGTGTTCAGCACAGAGCTGAGAACCCTAAATAATACCCAATAGAAACTAAACCTGTACTGATTTATAGGTGGATGGACGCATATGAATTAATGAAGAAATTTCCATCTGGGTTACAGTTAGAAACATGACATACCCTACAGCAGAGGCCTAAAGAGAAGGACACTGAGTATAGGACAAAGCTTCCCAACAATGAGGCAGGGCCTGGCCAGAGACCCCAGGGTTGAGCACAAGCCTGGATCTGAAATTCTGTCCTTTCATCATTGTTTTCTCCCACCTTCCACCAAAGCTTTCTCCACAGACTCTCTGCAGACCTTTGGAACTTGTTGATAATTAAAATCCAGCACCCATTACAGTTAGCAATCAAGAGGCAGCTACGACCTTTTCAGCTAATAACTGAATAAGCTCCTTAATCTCCCCCACATCAGCCAGCAGCCAGAACATGAGGAGGGGCACAACTCCCCTCCCCAGGAGACCTGCATAGAGCAGGTGGCTTCACCGGGCTATGCTCCCGACAAGCCCGCACATGTGGGCTGTCCACAAACAGAGGGCGACTCAATAGCACTGTGAGCTAAGAATAGGTTTCTCTCTTTCCTAGCGATAATTTGATAAAGCTAATAAATCTCTGGTAAAATAAGCAATCACTGTCTCATTTGCGTGTTGAATTAATTCAGACTTCAGATTGTCAATATGGTTCAAAAATAGAAGATTCTATATTATACAAAATGAAAATGATTACATCAAGGAACTGTAGAGACATGAATGTATATTTTATGTCTGTAGTTCAATGAATATTTGTCTCATTGTTGATTTCTGGACATAAACCACTTCTGGGCATGTGATAATAGTAATGATAAATCCGAATTTTTGCATCATATGTGTCAAGTGTTTTATCTGTGTGTATATATACGGGTATGTATATATCTATGTATTTCCACTTACATGTATATATATTTCATATATTTGTACATATATTTTCATGTATATATGTTTATGAATATTCCTAAGGTCACCACAACAATCCCATAAAACACCAGAGTTGCTCCCATTTCACACATGAACAAACAGGAATATCAGATATAAGTAATTTGTCTAATAATAGTATATGTCTACAATATACAGAATGAGTTATTAGATCAAGGAACTATATATACATATATACACTTATGTATGCAGCTCAGTAAATATAGTTCTAATCAAAGCTTCTAGAACATAAATTCCCAGGAAATAATAGCAATAATGGTGACAGCACATTAACTGAATGCCATCTATGCATATTCATATTAATTGCTCCTGAAATCTTCACAACACTTCTCTAAGTGATCAGTTCCTCCTCATTTTACAGATGAGAAAACTGGTCAAACACTAAGTTGCTTACATTTATACAGCTGGTAAAATGCAGTCCAGGGCGTGAACTCAAACTTTTCAGAATTTGTACCTTAAATCATTATGTCTAACAGGTAATTGTTTGCAAAAAATAATTCTGTTTGATCAGTAGTTCCACAGCCTTCTCAACAATTTTTTATGTGCACAAAAGGGTAAGGAGAACTGGAGAGCATTTAGTAAAAATTACTGAACTCTGTCTATACAGAAGCCACTTTCTCTTATCTCTGCTTTGTCCACTTCAGCGGGATGGCAGACTGAGTGGCTTGCCTCAATTCTTACCACAAGTTTAATTATGCAAAATATTCCAAATTAGACTACATTCAGTGTGCACAGCTCCTCCCCATCCCATTGGACATATTTCAGCTGCATGTGAAACATTTCCTATAGACTAGAGCCTGGAGTTCTCCGTGACAAGGAGAATAATGTAAATGCAAGATGATGATGATAATGAAGAAATACTCCGGTCGGCTTTTATCACCTGAGACCTGCAGGAAGCCTGCCAAGAGAGCTGAAGCACATTCCATCAGCAGAGGGCACATTCATCAACATAGCCCGGCACTCACTTCATAAGATTTAATATGGAAATACTAGACTCGAAAAGATTTATATAAAAGTCTCTTTTCTATTGTTATCTGGTTTCTGTGTCATCCTGTAGCATATCGACTCTTCCCAAGTTTGCAATATCAGCAGTGCTCATCTAAAGTAAGTAGACTGTCTGAAGTTCACCCATCACCTGCACTGGAATCACAGAAACTCAATTATTCAGTGAGGAAAAGCCTGCACAACAGTGATGGAGAGTTGGTGTCAGGATGTCAATGGAAGAACTTTTGGCATCAGGACATGACCCTAAATACTGGGAAAATTTAGAGACTGTGAATGCATACCAGAAAATGTGAGGCAATATGGGGCTAACCTTCTTCCTTATGTTGATTCTCTTTGAAATAACCAGGCATACATGAAGTTTTAGAACAGCTCTTTCAAATTGATCCTTCGTCTCCGTGGTGTTGTGGAACTCACTCTGCTTCTCTATAGTCTGAAGTGTGTGTGGAGTGAGAGGTCTTCACCTTCTAAACCCAGCCTGGCTTTCTCGGGCTCTAAAGCCCTTTCTCTTCTCCTTTTCTTCTTCCTCCTGTTTCCTTCCATGACACCCTCTCCCCTCATTCCTCCCATATTCTCACTCCGCATCCCTCCTTTCCTTCTCTCTCTCTCTCCTCTCTTTGTCTTCCTCTTTATTTGTCTTTTCATCTTCAAATATCTCTCTCCACCCCCCATTTCTCCTTGTGCCAGTCTTTCTATGTGCCAGACGGAGAGGAAGAGACAGAGAAAGAGAGGCAGAGGAAAGGAGAGGGAGAGGGAGAGGTAGATGGCAAGGGAGAGGGAAAGGGAGGTAGAGAGAGGTACAGAGTGGGAGAGAGAGGGAAAGACAGAGAGAGAGAGAGAGAGAGAGAGAGAGAAAGAGAGAGACAGAAATAATCAGTCATAGTACAAAGTAAAATACAACTAAAGGCACATGTATGAAATTCAGGAGTATGAAATCCATGAATTCTGCATAGTGGTAGTCAGGGGCTGGGAAGCCAGAGGAATGGGGAGTGACTGCTTCTCAGGAGCTTCTCTTGGGAATGAAAATGTACTAGACTGTATAGAATATGCACTTTAAAATGGTAGCTATTATGTGATATGAATTTTACCTGAATAAAATAAAGTAAAATGAGTAATGGTGATTAACCTCTTTATCCCTGACAAAAGGGAACTTGAAATTCTTTGTGAAATAGATGCAAATTTTGCAAACTCTTAGAATGAAAACACACACACACACACACACACACACACACGTTGTGTCTACAGAAAAAAAAACAGACAAAACAAATCTATCAACAGAAATGACTACAGTTCATTAAAGTGGCTTTAAAACAGAATTTCTTTAACAGAAAGAAAAAAGGGGAGAAAAGCACAAACAATGGTTATAAGCTCATTTTCCTTTGGTCTCAGCAGGGCTTTCTGAGACAGTTTCATTAAGAGCTCTAGGAACCTGCCCTCCAAGACCTACTTCTGAGCTGAGAGAGGGGCCAGTGATGAGGGGTTGGGTGGGGTGCAAAAGATAAATTTAAAGTCACTATCAATTATCAATATAATTGGAATATTCAGGAGAGGATATTAATCTAATCACGAGAATCTAAATGTGAAGACAATGATTTTCTAGTAATCTTCCAGTTTAACCACTGACCCTTACTATGCCAGCCAAAGGTCATCTCCTCCAACCCTTGTACTTCCTGACCATGTTCTCCTCCCTCTGTGAATATGGAAGTATATTCATGTCTAACTTAATAATGCAAAAAATAAATATTCCCCCAACACACACATAAAAAAATCCTGGCTCCACTCTTCTAATTTCAAATTCACATCTTACAAACCAGTGTATGTATATATATATATATTTTTTTTTTAAATATAAAGTCATTTTGCTGTCATTAGTAAAATCATTCAAGATCACTGTGAAAAGTTGAAATGACATTTAGTAACATATAGGAAAAATATTTTGGTCAATCATAATTTTTTACATTTAGTTTTGTAGAGTGCTTCTTACTGGTGTACTATTTTGTCTGTTGACTTAGATGTAAATAAACATGAATTCTCTACAAATAGATATTTTAAAACAAGAATTGGAATATATTGCCAATAGTGTCGTGAAACTTGCTTACTTCCATTTACTAGTATCTCAGAAATGCCTGTACATCTCATTGAACATTGCCCTAGGGCATTATTTATAAAGGCTGCAAGGTCATTTCATCTTAGAAGATGAGAAATGTGATTTGTCTTTCCAAATCCCTGTCTTGAACATTTGAGCTATTTAATTTTATTAGCACTTATGTAAACAATGCTTCAGTAAACATCCTCATAATAACTGTACAAAGTTCTGTCTTTCTCTCCATTGATGAGCACACCCACAAAAAAGCACACATGCATATACTTCTAAGTCATACTACAGTTTCTGAATTTTAGCACTACTAACATTTGGAGCCAGGTAACTCCATGGAAGGCACTTCCTGTACACTGTAGTAGATTTCGCAGCATTCTTTTCTTCTGTCTACTCAAAATATTTCCCCTCATGTCATGGACATTTGAGGCCACTGAGAACTGTAGAAGCCAATAGACTACCTTCTCCAGTTTTGAGGACAGTTTATATATTTGCATAGGAAGTATGAACAAAACCTACAATGAATGTTTAAATTTTAAAAATTATTATAGTAAAAGACCTATTACCATGAATCCCCTTCAAAATATTTTGCCTTGCTTCAAAACCACTGTGGCTGCCTCAATGTCCTGCATTGATTTGAAACATTTAAAGCAATTTCTGTCAAATAAAAATGTTATGGTGTGTCCTCAATCACTGTTCTCCCTATATCTGGCATGATGCAACTTCTGGTTCTCCAAAGTCATGATTCTTCCCCAAATGACCATGAAAGGTAAAAGTTTTGAATTAATTCAGGACATCAAGATAGCCATAACACTGCAACTAAAGACACTCAGAAAGTGGACTCCCAGAGATGCTTCAGACAGTGCCAAGAACAACGGAATAAGCGTGCTTGACATGAGGAATAATTATTTTAGTGCAATTAATGCAATTTTTTTACTGTGATA
The DNA here is from genome assembly GCA_004363535.1 of Dasyprocta punctata. NCBI lineage: Eukaryota > Metazoa > Chordata > Mammalia > Rodentia > Dasyproctidae > Dasyprocta > Dasyprocta punctata. Next base: position 60,445 of record RJWM01006685.1, read on the forward strand.
AAATTTATTTGTATTTAAGTATTACCTATACTTTTTTGTCCTATCACCTACATAGCTAAATGTCCCATGGGGACAAGATTGAGAACCACTGAATAAAACAATAAAACACCTTTCTACGTTTCAATATTTGTCCTCCAAAAGTGCAACTCCAATGCAGATGACATTGAACTTGACTCACCTCTTTATATATGCCCGTGCCTCTCAACCAAACCACTAACCCACAACCATTTTGCTTCCTATGCCTCCAGTCCTGTGCTTTTTTTCTTTTTTCTCTTTTTGTGGTGCTGGGAATTGAACTCAGATGTTTCCCAATGAGCTACATGCCCAGTCACCATCACCACCATTTTTTTTTTTTGTGACAGTGTCTTCCTAAATTACTAAGATGTCCAGGATGTGCTTGAACTTGAGATCCTCCTGCTTCTGCCTCCCTGAGTGCTGAAATTCCCAGTGTTATTAAGCATGGCTTTTTATTTTGGCCATTCTCTTGGCCTCTTACTGATTCCCCACTGGCCCTGTGGCCTTCATACACCTATGGAGTTGAGTCTTAGCTAAACTTCCTCTCTGTGGATGATGTTCTGACCATACATGCCAGCCTCCTGCTAGCCATGGCCCTGAACCAATGTCCCCCATTTGTTCTCTTTTTCCTGTGTCTTATGCCCCCTATCAATACCCTATGGCAAGAGAACACACTTCTTACAAGGATAATGGCAAGATTTATGATCTGACTCTTTAAAAGTCTGCCATCTTCACAAGGACATATACATACCATGAATATACATACCTTCACAAGGTCATATACATACCACAAATATTTACTTGATGAACAGAAAATGTTGGTCACAGAAAGGAGAGACAGAAAAGTAAAAGGCAGCAAGCTGAGAAGGCAGGGCTAAGATGAAAGTAGAGCACTGGTCCACATCAGCAGGAATGTGGAAAGGGGTTGGGAAGTATTTTGTGATGCAGAGAAAGGACTTTAGCATAAGACAAAGGCTGACTTTGTTCACAGGGAACCCTTAGCAGAAAGATGAGTTGGGGCCAAAATAAACCTAAATATTGAAAGGATATATGGAGAATCCCTTCTCAACAATTAGTGTGATGAACTCTTCACCCTTACTCAGTTTGCTGTTATTGAAATCTCCCATTTTCCTCTGTGCCAGCAGTGGAATTCATGGTGGTACTGTGCAGAAGGAACAAATGGAACGCAATATTACTTCCCCATTATGCAAAATATATTTGAGCCACCTCCATGCTCACGACCATAATGAATGTGTCAATGTTTGCTGAAAATCTTGTTAAAAAGTACATTTCCTTCTTTCTAAGAAGCATTCCCCTGACAACAAAACTCTGATTCAAAATTCATAACCTCTTTAAAAGTAGAACTTCCTTGAATAAAACCATGTGGCCCTCAGGTGTGCAAACATTTTAGTATTCACATAATACGCTTTGCTCATTCAACAGGATTTGTCAGATTTCTCTCTTTAAAAATCAAATCTACAGCCAACAAAGGACTCAAGGCTTCTCTTCCCACTGAGATCGGCTCTGGATGGAAGGGCAGACATGCTGCCTTCCCTTTATGACCTACCAAAGGACAGGATGAATACAAACCAATCCTTCAGGGTGGTCTGGGATCCCTAAAATTGGATCAGCCAATTCTCTTGTTTACCCCACTCTTCATTTACGTCCATGTCTGCTGATATCTAGCCTTCATTCATTGGGCTTAAAAACTGGAGGATAAATTACATTTTCCTCTTCTAGGCAATTATCCACTAAGGAATATTATACTCACAAGACCACAATACAAAGACAGAAGATATTCACATCGCAACAAAGTGTTGTTGGGAAACAGAGTTCTTCAGCTCTGTAGCATGCAGAATCAAAGTAAGTGCCCTTGAAGGCAGGTCCAGGTTTTTAAAATGACAACTCTATTTACTCCTAGCACTATTTCTATTTCATCCCATGCATAAAGTACCCAGAGAGTGCCAAATAAATCTTCTTCATTTCTTGAATCTTCTCCTCTGCCATGGTCTCAGAGCATCATTTCTGTGCTCCCTGCAGTAATACTGGTTTGAGAGAGCTGTCAATTGTGCAAGAGAAGGGCAATAAAATAATTAGTAGCTCACAGTGGAAACTTTCCTGTGAGCAAACCCCCATCCACTAGAAATGAGAAATGTAATGAATGAAGGCTGTCAGTGGCATTATATATAATAAAGACCATCTTTCAAATTGTAAGCTAGTATTCCAATCTCACTCTTTCACTCTGATGTCCCCCTTCTTTAATGTTGAAAACTTTCCCAGCTCAACATCTCATCAAAAGACTGCATTTTCTTTGTTCATTCTTGATTTAGAAATACTAATTCTTCGATTTATGTATTCTTATTGTAAAAGTTATACATGTTAGTTACAGAAAATGTTGAAAATATAAAAAAGTACAAAGTAGGAGGGAAAAAATTCCCTCATATCCTAATTGCCCGCAGACAGTTGCTACAACAATCTTTGATGTATTTCCAATCTTTGCAACTGTACATTTTAACATCTATGGAGAAATTACTGTATCTATAATTTGTTGAAGGTGCAGCTTTGTTAGACTGCTGAAGAGAAAGGGAAAGAATTCTCCCTTTTATGCGGAGTTGAAGTAGTCTTGTCAATGGGAGGAAAGGGCGTGGAGGTTTTATATGGCTAATCTGAAATGAAGATTAAAATCACTGTCAGCTGCAAAACAAGGAAATTAAGTGATTGTCATAAACAACCTGAAACAGCTCAGTGGGATCTATTAAGATTTTTAACAGCTCACTGAAATCTCACATCTACCTGACAGCCCTGAGGGAAAGGAAGGGGACCTGCATTATTTCTTTGACTCTACATTAAATAAGCAAACTTTTTTTACTGATGGATGGGCCAGGAAAGCTGACTGACCTCTACCTTCAATTAACTCAGTTTGAGATCATGCCTATACTCTGCACAGCTTGTCATCATAATTTGAGCTAATAAGAGTTTTAAAGGCTCAACAAGGCAAAAATTGTTGTGTATGCATGGCATGCGAAGTATAGTACATGGCTGGGAAGTGTCATGTCGTTTGTGAAGAATGAGGATGGTAGGAGGCCTATACCTCTCCCAGATGCACAGGTGGGCTCACTGCTACTGAACGGTGCACAGAAGCATCAATCTGAATGTTTTCTGAAATGAACTTGGCATGGGGCCTACTGGAGTTCTACATTCTCCTCTGGCTCCCTGGCTTAGAAATTTGGTTCCAAAACTTTGGTAGAAATGTACCTGAATGAACCTGTACTTCTTTCCCTTTTTACTTCCTTAGGGTTTTCCTTGCTTCCCTGACCCTCTGATATTTGTTTAGTGAGTGGTCAGTAGGTCGAAGACCATGCAGATAAGCCACAAGGATGGATATAAATGAGCCCCAGTCTTTAAGGAGCACACACATTCCCAGAGAGGACAGGTATGTCCACGTGTCATTTTCATGTATGACAATTCTGAAGTATGAATCTGGAAAGTATAAGGAGACCACAGAGTAATTCCAAAAAGAAAGAACATCTGAGTTAGGTCTTATGAAAAAAATCAAATTTTGTAACAGATTTTCGAAATCTGAAGGTTTATGAACATGTTTAGGAAATTTAAGAAAAATCACTTTGGCCCAATAGAAAAGCAATGTGGTCATTATAATGACACCCCTGGGGACATTATAATCATCCCCCCGGGGATGAATATAGGTGCCCAGATTGGGAAAAAAATAATCCTAGTGAAAAACCTATAAAAGAGTCCTTGGCTCTGGCAGAAGGTTCTAGACAATACTCTTCCTCCAAATCATCATGGTTTAAAAATAGTGTTTCTCCTCCAAAATCACTTTTCTTCTGGTTCCCAGTAATTGTAATGCAATAGATCTCCCTTTTTAGAGATGCTTCCTGGTGTTGAGGTCATATTCAAGGACTAAACCCCATGCAAGGAAGAATTCATCACACTTCAAAAAGATAACTGTCGAAAATAATGATGTGAATTCAGGTCTCACTCAGATAACATCATAATAAGCCAACCTTGCCCACTGTGTTTGATCATCCCAGATTTGTAGATACCTTTCCCAAAAGAATAGATTTTATTATGCTTACTTAATCCTGGAATATTCCTTAAGAAACACTATTTTTAAACCATGATGATAATAATTATGGTTGAGAAAATTAGTTAAAAGATAGACTTGTTGGTTTGTGTTTGGACTCTGTCCCTCACCAGCTACAATGGGCATGTCATGTATTTCTATGCCTCACTTTTCCATCTGCAAAATGAGGAAAATAAAAGTGCTTCCCACTTGAGCTTAAGTGATACAATGCTGTATGGCAATACCCAAAAGCCCTTGGCAAACGACTTGGTCATGGAAGTACTAAGTCACAGGGGCCCTCTGTATTTAACACTGATTATTCATTAATTTAGCAAATATTTTCTAAACACCTTCTAAAAATTGGTATCAACAATCAATATTTTAAGGGGTAAAACATACATTTCTTATGAAATTTTATTTTGTATGTATATATCATTAAAGAAACTAACAACGAAGGCCATTTAAAATCTGTCCTTGTTGTTGAATCCTCAAATAAATAAATTCATATGTGGCTAACTAAAACTCTTACTGGATTAAGTAGAAAAACTCAGCAGAGAGGCCAGAGAGAGAGGTGAGAATTCAATCATGACTTCGTATAAAAAGGAGAATGGTTTTCAGAAATTTAAGGTTAAGAACAATAATATAAATAATCATCATAATATGTGTATGGAAAGGCTCTATGAACAATGATATCCCAGAACAAATCAATAGTACACACATTTACTGGGGATCCAGCATTACTTCCTTAATCCTGGAAGTACTTAAAACATGGGGAAGCCAATTTGGTTTCTAAATCAGTTATTGTCATCACTGTCACCTGTTCATTTCATATATATGTAATAGAAATATTTCATACTGATGGCTTGGCTGGACATAAATCTTACAGCAAAGATGAAACACAATACTGAGGGTTTCAGATGTAGCAGAAATCCAGGGGGGTGAATGGCATTTTCCCTCTTAATTTTGTTTTCTTTAAACTCACACAGTCCTTCGGGCTCTTATCCAGTACATAAAATTTACAAGCACTCTTTTACAAGAAGCCTTTGTACAACTCGTTCTTATCTAGGCCTGAGTTTTTCCTCTTTCTTCATTTGTAGTTCAACTTCTTTCAGAACAAAGAGGACAAGGGGATGGAAAGAAAGAACAGAACAAACAAGGAGAAAGGAAATGAGAAGAAATGTAAGAGTGCGAAGCAAAACTCCCTACATTACCTTCTGCATTTTACCCATGCAGAAGAGAATGACTTCAAGAGCAGTTTAAGAAAGCATGTTTTCATAACCAGAGGCTTCAGGTCTATAAACTATCCGGTGATCTTGCTGGCTTAATAAAATCAAACACTTGTCAGGGTTGTGTTTTGGTGTGGAGAAGGCTGAGAAAATAAATCCGTCTAATGGAAAATTACAGAGGAGCTGTTCTTCCTCTGCATAAATGAGAAACTCAAACAATTTGGTTCTGAGGACATTGCTGCCCAGTGTTCTAAAAAGTAGACACAGCTTTTGTTGCCTCGTTACAAGATGATAAATATTCATGCCAGTGAATTACTGCTTGCTAATGGCCCAATATTTGGCACACCTGTTGTGGTTCATGTCTAAAACAGCAGAGACAGTTTAGGATGACAACACTGGCAGGTGCAAACAATGGGATATTGTGAAAGGCCCAAGGAAACAACAAATTGCACGTTCCTGATGAAACCAAGGTCCCCAACATGAGCCTACCTTTGCTGGTACTCATTGTCAAAAATGGTGCTCATTTTTCATGCCAAAAGAGATTCCAAAGTTCCTTCATTAGTGATGAACACAGTTATTCCTATTTTTTCATTCATGTATCTCACAAACACTCTGGCACTGTTGGGGTTACCAGTTTGAGCTCTGGAGCCAGACCTTTTGGTTTTACACTGCTGTCTCTCTACATCTTAACTATGCATGCTTGCACTAAAGCCACTTGGGTCTTCTTCTGTGTTTTTCAAAATATGGCAATAATGGTATCATCTTCGTGCAGAGCTTCTCAATTCTGCATTAGTGACATCTGAGGCTGGACCATTCTTGGTTGTGTGTTGTGGGATGTCTGACCTTGCTCCCTGACCTCTTTGAGCTACCTACCAGCAGCATCCCTGAATGCTCCTTCAATTGTGATCAAAATATGTCCCCCGGCAGACATTGCCAAATGTCCCCAAAGGCAAAACTGACCCTACTTGAGAACTTCTGCCCTGAAGAGTGGTTTTGGAGAGCTCATGGGTTATATGTCTATACTGCCAAGAACACCGTGGGGCACACAATCTGCACTCGGTGTACACAGCTATGATTATTTGTCAGATGCTGTGTTAGGCATTTGAGTGGAACAGAAGTAAATCAAATGAGACTTTCTCACCTAGAAAACTTACAAAGTACTTTATTTTCTTCTTTACACTAGTCAGTTCTTGAAATTATCTTGTTTATTTAGGTGTTCACTTGTTAACACCTGACTCTTTCCTGATAGCACATAAAACAGATGAGGAATAGAACTTATTTGCCATCTATTATCTTAGGCAGAGTGGAGAACATAGAAGAGGCAACCTGTGGAATATACGCTCATCAATCAAGACATGGGTCCACAACCAGTTCCCTGAATATTGACTTTCTCCCTCCTTTCTGTGTCATGAATTTTTTGGGTTCTTACTTATAATTCTGCCCCTCCACGAATAAAACATTCAACAGTGGTCAGCATGGATTTGTAGAATCATTGAGGGGACTGAGCCTTAGTTGTTAATTAATTAATGAACCAAACACAAACTTTTATGAGGGTTCTGTTCATCAAGAAGCCATACCAAAAGATTCTGCATTTCTTGCCAACATAGTTTCACGCATTTAAACATTTGTTATTTAGAATCCTTTCATAATTGCTTCTTTCTTATTGATTGTTTTGATTAATGGTGAGAGTAAAAACCCTCATTTTAAAAGCACAAGTTTGAAATTGGAAATGACCATTTGGAATGAAAGCCATTCGAGAATTTTAATGTCCTGAACATTCTATTAAAAATAAATTTCATTGATAATTAATAGATCAATCTTTAGCATGAAAATTGTCACATCTCAACCAACAATAGTTTGACAGACTCCCTCATATTCTTGTTATCTACTATTAATGTATTTATGGATTTTCTTCTACAGGAAAGTCAAAGGTCAATTTCTAAATGACAACAAATTCTTTATAATATGGTTTGTTGTAATTTTTATCAATAATTTTAAAGTTGAAGTGTGTGTAGCAAGGGCGTCCAGTGATCACTTCCATTTGTGAGTGCTGTGCAGACCACACAAAGGGTTGCAAAATCCTGTTGGACCTTACACTGAGTAACTCAGGAGCTGTGAGAAGATAGTGGTAAAAGAGTTGGGTTCTAGATTTTAGGTTCTTGCTCAATAAATCCTATTGTGTAACTGATCATTCTAAGGAATATAAGTGAGTATTTGCATATTCACCAACAGTCATGAAACCAGTAGTATTGCTTTTAATAAGTTGTCTTCTAAAGAGAAGTGAAATGGGACACATCAGAGCACAAGTGAGACATGTTTCATGATTGTGTAGTCATGTTGGATTACAGGTAAGATATATTTCTAACTCTGGAACATAGTAAAAAACAAAACATTTCAAAGGCATTGGTGAGAATTTCTGAGAATTTGAGTCTAGGAAACAAAGGAGAGAAGCGGTCTTTATGGGGTGGTGACACAAAGGAATATGGGGGCCCATGAGCACAGTGAACTCAGAGACATCTCCTATCAACCAGAGAATACAGGAGAGCATCTTAGTAAAGGCAGACATGAGGATGAAGTCCGTAGTGATCAGAGAAAATCCACACCAATCACATTATTATATCATGAAGAGTGCATGAAAGTTTTATTTATTTTATTTTATTTTATTTTATTTTATTTTATTTTATTTGTGATAGTTTCCAATATACAAGCTCATTCTTTTCTTGGAGACTTTCTATCTCTCCTTTAAGACACAAGTTTTTAACTTGGAGAATATGGAAATTACCACTATTTGACAATTCTGACAGGGCCAACTTTGATTGTTTTATTAAGAAAAGATTTTAATTACTTCATCTGAAAATCGGTCACTGTTCAAGGCTTACTTTTTACAATCAGCTGTTTACTTTATGCAAAGTAACAAGCACTGTGAGTGGAGAAAAAAGAATATAGTAGTTTGCCTTGTCAAAGGTAACAGAATTGAGGATAATTTTAATTTTGTAATTTTTAACTCATAAATAGCAACTCTATCCATTATTTATCAATTTTTGAATTTAATTAATAGTTCTGGTAATAATTGCATAATTTCTATGGCCAGAGAGCAGTGTGCATGTAGATAATAGGACATTTTAATATTTATGAAGCTCAGTTTTCTATAAATAGAGAAATTCAGAAATTACCAGGAGACTTAAAATTCTACTGAATTAGGCAATAAATAAATAATTAACAACCAAGACAGGTGTTCATTGGGAAATACAAACCCAAAGTAATAAACAGATGCTGCCCCTTTTATCAGTCATGAAGGTAGTTCCCTTCTCAGGCTCTCTTCTGGACATGTGGATTTATGAAAAGAAAAAGCTCCTTTTCACCTGATGATGACAAAACTTTTAAAATATAACAGAACAAAATTTGCATACTAGTCAGGGACTGTCACCACCTACTGCCTCCTTTCATACTAACAGTATCTCTGATTTGTTGTTGCAGAAGTTTTTATTAAGCCAAAGAGCAAAGATAGCAGTCTGGTTAAAATGCAACGGATTCTGATTCTTTTTGTTTAAATCCTCATTCTTCCATTTATCTGTGTGCTGTGTGGAATCCATGCAAACCATTTGGCTGCTGTGCCATGAATATGGTATCTTCATGAGGCCAAGAAGCTTCTTACTTTCAACCTGTTGCATAGAAAAGAAAACCACTTCTGGACAAATAAGGCCATTGGGAAAAGAAATCAGGTTCACTGTTGGAAGTCAGGTGGGGCACACTGGAGGCTGACAGCAAGAAGTATGGATAGGTGAGGATGTGCGCCAGACAGCTTCAGGATAGGAGCTGGTCACCAGACAAAGTCATGGCATGATTAAAGGATGGGAAATGTTGACCAGCCCAATCTCTGGGGAGGAAAGAAGCATGAAGGTTGAGTTCAGTTACATGGACAAAGATTTGATTTGTCTTGCCTACATAATGAAACTCCAATAAAAATTCTGGACCCATAACCCAGTGGAGTGGCCTAGATGGTGATGATATCAGTATACTTTGAGAGTGGAGTGTTCTGATTTCACAAAGACTGAATCTTCTGCATTTAGGACCTTCCCAGACTTTGCCTTATATATCTTTTATCAGGATGTTTATTTGTGCCCTTTATAATACAATAGTAACTGTAAATATAACACTTTCCTGAGTTCTGTCAAACACTCAAGAAAATTGTGGAAACTGAAGTGGAGGCATTAGAAGCTCAATATTTGTAGCCACGAGGCAGAGATGGGGACAGTTTAGGGGCACCTGGAACTTTTGGTGGGATCCAAAATAGGATCAGCCTCTTAACCTGTGTAGTCTCAGAGCTGAACTGAATCATGGGCCACCCAGTGGTTGTCACAGACTTAGCTGCAGATCAGGGGACACTGGCAGTATCTCCTGACATCAGTGTGTGCCACAGTTCCCTCTGCTGTTAAGACGAAGATGAGGATGATAACAGTAACTACATCCTGGGGTTACTCTGAGAACTGCTCACGTAACACAGGTTGAATTCTGTGACAATGAGCCCTTTATATACCTAGTGGTGAGAAGACAAAGTGAGGCTCAGAGGAACGTGATGGCTTATGCAGAACAGTGCAAGACAACGAAACATGCCTCAGGACAGGTATGTTTCCACTCCTACATTCTGCTTCTCCACCAGCACAATCCATATTAAGTCCCAAATAAACTGTGTAAGAAGTTGGTATGCATTCCCATGGAACAGACAGCTATGATCCCACATGCATGCCCCAGGGGTAGTGGTATTGGTGTGCATCCACACGTTTGGTCTTGCAAAAGGACCTCAAATAGATAAAACCTTGGGTCGAAGTTTTGCCAGGCTACCTCCAGGGGAAAGCAGGCTGTGGATTATTTATGTCCTTGTACCTGGAAAAGCACATTTGTATGCACCAGCACACATGCAGCCTTATGATGCTTAAAACTCTAAACTGTGTTCAAGAAAAAAGAAAGTTGTCAATTTTGTGATTCCAAAACAAACCTCAGGAATGTGGGGTGGTTTTGTAACAGAGGCCTTCCCCCAACCCCCCAGCAGGGCTTGTATTCTTCCTGCACTTTCTAGAGGACAAATCAGAGCAGAAAGGCAGGAGGAACGGGCAGACTCTGGCAGGGGCTGATTTTAGATGCTTTGCAGGTGCTCAGACCTTGTTTTTTTGAACAGGATCAAATCCTAAGATTTTAAACCCAAACCCTCCAAGAGCATAGTCTCGAGACTCTCAAGGACAAAATGATTATCTCAGATCTCCAGAAACTGAGTAGTGTATGAAACAGCTCTGGGAAGGGAAGAGTCACTTGTGGATCTTAATTTCCCCTCAGCTTGGAAAGAATATAAATTTCTTACTGGCTGAAGATAGTGATTTGTAACTGGATGCATTGTAGCTAAAATCTTCTCTTCCTCCCACTGCGACAATTGTTTAGGGACCATACTATTTTATTCATTCTATCCTTTGTAAAAGTTTCACAGGATACTTTTAAATTATATATCTTTACTTTGAAAAACACAGCTGTGTACTGAGGTATGTTATCCCAAAGTGCACAAATAAACAGACTTCTTGAATTAACCCTCCACCACATTTTCACTTTCAAACAGGAAATCCTTTTAATAATTTGCCATGTCAGAGTGTTTGCTAGAGTCATATTTGTTATAAAACATTAGCATTTGAAGTACATAGTACCAGAGGAGATGCCTGTGAATTCATTCATTGATTCAAGTCACAAATGTTAGACAGCATTCAATATGTGCCCAGCTATGTTAAACAGAAATCCCTGCTACCTCCAGAGAAGGGACAACAAAAGGGGACAGTAATATAGGCATGTATTTTAATTGGGATACAGCTACAAAGGAAACATAAAGAAAGATTGTAATAGCAAAGAGTAACTTCAGAGTGGGCCACAATTAGGAATGAATCAAACTAAAATACAAACACTAAACCTCGTCTCTTTTATTTTTGACACTATAATGTTATAGCATTTATTCCAAAGATGTAAGACTTGTTCAATATTCAAAATCAATTATTGTAATCTACTACATTAACAAACTAAAAAAAAAATCACGTTAGTTGATGCAGAAAGAGTATTGTACAAAAGAGTTTCACCTGTTTTCATGCCTTTGGCCACAAGAACTTGGTAAAGCTCAGATAAAAGGTGTTGAAGACAGAACAACACTGAAATGTGTGAGATGGAGGGACAACTGGAAACTGGCCTTCATGCCCAAGAACAGCATACAATTCAGAGATTCTCTTGAGCAGACTCAAACTATGCACAGTCCATTAAAAACTCCCAGAAAAGGAAGGAGCCTACTTCCCATCACAAGATGGAAGAGAAAAGGGCACCTACAAGTGAGAGGTAAGTGAAGCAACTTGCCAAATATAGGGTCAGAACTCACACTATGAAAATGTCAGTACATAAAAATATACTAAAGGCCAGGTCCCACACATTAAAGGAAATAGTAAATTAAATACACTCTACTAGATAGTTAAAGCTGCTGCCCACCCAATTCCTCAAGACACATATCTGTGAAGTACTCATTTCATTTTTTAGTAAGTTGAAACAATAGAACTTTCTAGAAGAAAGTGTAGGGAAAGTCGCAGGAATTGTCTTCGTTTGTTCTAGAGGCTAAAATAAAACACAGTACACTGGGTAACTTACAAACAACAGAAGTATGGTGCTTTCCCTTCTGCAGCCTGCATATCCAAGATCATGGAACCAACAGGTCTGGTGACTTGCTAAGGTTCCTTTACGTGTCCTTATATGGAAGAGAGGTCTTATAGGGACATTAATCTCTTTCACAAGGACTATATTCTCATGACCCAATGATTTTCTAAAGGCTCTAATTTTTTTAAATTATTATTTTTATTAGTACATATTTGTCCTATGTAATAATCACATTCACCATAGGAAATGTGTATGTGTACATAATACATCTTAATTCTTTTTTCCCATTTCCCTCTCCTGTCTTCAACCCTTTTTCCGCTTCTCATTTACAAAAGCTGTGTTTCCATTTTTCCTTTCACGTTATTTTCTTTATCTTTATTTTGTAAGTTTATTGGTACAATTTAGATATACATAAGGATCACATTCATCCTATGGAATTTGTACCTATACATGAGATTTCCCGTTTCCTCTTTTTTTTTTCTTTTAGTATTTAAAATATGTATTTTAAGGACATCCAACATTCAGAACATAGCATGGATTTACTCAAAAAAGTTGCTGTCCACATCTATGGGTCACATATTTGGTGTCAGGATTAGTGACTTTGTATGTAATTTTTGTATTCACTGATAGGCCTTGCTGGCATGAGATGTTTGTTTTGAACTGGTACTTTTCCTTCAAAGCACTGACTGTGATTGCAATTCATTTTGAATATTTTTGTTTACTGCAAGTCTCTCCTGGGACATATAAGTCAAAACTATGATGGATCATTGGTGTCTCTATCCCCATTTTCTAAAACAGAATGTAGCATCCTTTGTCTACCTCTCTTTTTGTGTATGTGTATGTGTGTGTGTGTGTCTTTGTATAAATATAGGCATAAATACTGCTATTCATAACAAATAAAGATAAATATTTGTACACAGTATGATCAAAAACATATCACGAATGTTCAAATAATTTTTAAGCTATTACAGCAAAAGGCTTATTGCTATTCACACTCCTCAAAACATCCCCCTCATTTTGAACACAAAATCCCATCGTTCTTGCACTCCCTGAAGCACGTCTAGAAGTCCTCTTTCATGAATGTTCTTAATTGTGTTGTTGTGGCTGCTTCAATGTCCTGAGCCAACTCAAAATGCTAATGGCCATTTTCCAAATAAAAACATTCCAGTGTGTCCTCACCCACCTTATTCACTGAAATTATTTCTGTGCAACTTCTGGCTTTTTCCCAAAATCAAAATGACCAATATAGATAAACATTTTTAATTGATTCAGGATGTTGAGACAGACTGGCAGAACAACTAAAATCACTCTCAAAAAGAGGATTTCCAGAACTGTTCAGAAAGTGGCAAAACAAAACAAAAACCTAAAACAACAAAAACTAGAAAGTGGCAATAACTATGGGATAAGCAAGAGGGAGTATTTTGAGAGGGATAATAGTAATGTATCTTTTACTATAATACTTCAAAATTTTAAAAAAATATTCACTATGTTTTCTAATTGCATCTCATATAGAGTTATAGAGAAGAACACAGGTATGGAAAGGAGTCACTTATTAGATATAAACAATAGATAGGTATATATAAAAATGCATATTAGATTTGGATATAGACATGATCAAGTAGGAATAAATATAAGGAAATATTGAAAAGGATATAAGTGTACACATAGATATTTAGATTTACACAGATGTGGACACATAGACACAGATAAATGAATAGATAGATAGATATAGATGGATGAGTGATAGAAGATAGATAATTGATAGCTACTTGACCAATGAATGACTGAACACAACACTTGCATTTACACTCCATTATCCCCCATCTCTGATACCCAATCACAACATCATGCTTTTGTGGGACACACATTTTCCAATCGTCTCTTAACATAACTGATTCCTTCTGGATCCCAGCAACCTTGTCAGTTTAACAAGTCAGATAGGTATCCTCAGCCACGTTTCAATAACAAGAACCAGAGGTTATTGTTTGGCCTAGTTGCATAGTCCAGAGGCAGGAGGCAGGGCAGGCATCATATGAACACACAATGGTTCATTTCAAGCCATAATGCTGTGGTCTTTTTCTAGGATTGTTTGGTTCCCCAATTCTGAACAGCTCTGACCTTACAGAGACTCAATATGTCCTTTTAAACACCTTTTACAGTCATGCATGCTTGGAATTATGGGGGTCCCACACTCCTCAAGCCGCAGCATCATTTCAGACTCCTGCACGAATTGACTTAGGATAGGAACAGGATGAGCTCTTCAAAATTCTATTACTGCGGAGGTGCCAAGTATCTATAATGTACTTTAAAAGAAAAAAATGAAAAAAATTCAATTTCCAAAAATAGTTCCTCAAATGAAAAAGAGAGAAGGAACTGGCTTCCAAATGACCAAATAACTCTAAAGGTATTATTTATTCCCCTCTCAGAGGAAAGTATTAAATTTTTTACATTGTTAGTGGCAAATAACATCCGAACATTAAGGATGTCCACATTTGTCTAAATTTTACTCTCTTTTGCCAGAGAGTGACACTGCGTGCAAGGTTTCTGAGCAAGTTTAGGTCTCCCATGAAATGAAAAAGTTTGATTAGATGACAGAGCAACTGCAGTGTAGGGCCACAAGTCCCCACGGGAGGATGCTGGCTTAGAATTAATGGGTGCTGACTCAGTAAAGAGAGCCTTAGGTCCTCAGAGAAATGTCACATGGACCAAGCATCCTGTTGTACCCCAAATCATGAGACTGGGTGATACTGTCTTGGAAGATGTATGGTCTTCAGTCTCATTCAATGCTGAGCCCCTATGTATTCCACTAGGACACATGAGGAACTCTGGTCACCAGTGAGAAGAGGTAGGTTTTGAGTACCTTATTAGAGAAAAGTTCTAAGTTCTAGCCATTGTTCCTCTGAGTTTATCCTCTCCTTTGTATAAGGACTGATCAAAACATATGACATGTGTTTAAATTTAAAAAAAAATGATCACAGTAAAAGACACATCACCATGAACCCCGTCAAAATACTTCCCCTGGCTTCAAACACACTTATTCCATAATTCTTGTCATTTTTTCCTTTTCTTTTTGATATTTTGTATTTTTTAAGAGTATATGTTTGAAGTATATAATGATTACACTTATTGTGAGGAGTTGGTACATGTACATAATACATCCTCATTCTTCTTCTTTGTTTTATTTTTTGTTTTGTTTTGCTTTTTGTCCCCTACACTGCTCCTTCCTCCCTGATCCTTCAAATTCTTGGTTCCCTTCCCATTTGCAAAAGCTCTATCTTCATTATTTTTCCCTTCAACACTCTTTGGTATCCCTTTCCCCTCTTCTCTCCTTTTTCCTCTGCTTCTCGACCTCTCATCCATTTGAATATCTCACTACTTCCCATGTATCTATTTTCTATTTCACCCCCTCTAACTGGAGAGTTTCTCATATAAGAAAAACCATGTGACATTTAAGCTTGTGTGTCTGATTTATTTCACTTAATATTATGGTTTAAAGTTGTATCCAATTATGAATGTATCTTAATTATTTGTCTCCTTGCTAACATAAAATACCTGATGCCCAAAGTTAAAGGAGGAGTGGTTTATTGTAGTCCACAGTTTATAGAGGTCTGAGCTCATTGTTGGCTGATTCCAACATGGGGTGGCATGGCAGAGAGGGATCACAAAATAGAAACAGTTCATGGTAGACAGAGGGCAGGAAGGCAGCAAACCAGTGAAGTAGCAAGGTAGCAAGCTAACAACAGCAAGCAGCAACAGCAGCCCTCTTTCTGTCCCTTATATTCTTAACTAGGCTTCCCATGGTTAGGACAGGTAGCACTCACACCCACCCAGAGTGGGACATCCTTAATCCTAGCATCATACTGTGAGTCAATTTCAGCATCACACCCTTAATCCAAGGATCACACACTCTAGATACAGCCACCTCTGAAAAGCCCCACCTATGACCAAGTGAGGCTTTGGGCAGACATCTACACACAAGCCATAGTAGAATGCTTCAAGCTTATCTTCCTTTATATCAGTATAGTACTCCATTGCATATAAATACCAAGGAGTTCTAGAAGTTCTATTTCATGAGTCTCTTTACAAATTGTGATCAAAACATGGCGAATGCTGCTAATTGGCATCCAATGGGAACACAGGCTTGTAAAAACATACAGCATGTTTTTAATCACCTCATTTACCAGATCTGACACCACGTGACTTTTCACTTTCCCCAAGTCAAAACAACCATGAAAGGTAAATATTTTTAATAGATTCAGGATATTGAGCATCTAAGACAATGCAAATAAAGACACTTGTGAAAGAGGACTTCCAGAAATACTTCTAATAGTGGCAAGAATGATGGATAAGTGTGTTCAAAGGAGGGGGAGTTTTTGAGGAGGATTAATGGTAATGGGTCTCTTGCTGTAATTTTTTGTAATTTAGGCATTCACTGCATTTGTTGATCACACCTCATATGTGTGTATTTTAGTATGATTGTCTTTGGTTGTATATGATACATTATTCTTATGCACTTTCAGTTTTAGTTTGGAAAATAGGTTAAATCATTACATATTGTAATAAAAGCACTAGCCTCCTCAACATTTTATCTGAGTTTCATTAATAATGATTAAATAAATAAATTCCTGTAATAACTCCTTGGAGCAAACAACTCTTATAAGAATAGCAGAGTTTCCAGGACAGCTTCAAATCATGACTCCAGTGTTCTAGGGAATTACAGTCTGCCTTTAAAGGAGTCTAGTCTTTGGGTCTTAATGTTAGATTTTAACACTGTTCACTTTCATTTTTGTTTCCTTTTCCCTTTCTGGCTGTAAGAGGCTAGAGCTCCAGTCACCTCATTTTAGGTGATTCACAGAGCTAGTTCAGATACGGAATCTTCACTTGTAAGCTACAGAATAAACAAGCTGAGGCATGACTCTCCACACTTTTTTTCCGAAGTGGCACAGTGAACAAAGTTGTGTGTTCCAGATGACATGTGTACAAGATGGTGGAGGTGTCTCCACAGCCTGAATTCAGGATTCACTATTTGGACCACAGCTCTGATAACTCGTGGTACTTATAAACTGCCTGTCCTGTGAAGCTACTGAGATCTGGAAGTTAATTTGTTACTGCAGTACAACCTAATTTATCATGAGTAATAAACTCTCAAAACTGAATTCTCCAGAGGAAGTAGGACCCATCCTCAGAACACCCTCTAGGCTGTGGATATAGCTCAATGGCACAGCATTTGCCTGGCAAGTGTGAGGTTTTGAGTTCAATTCCCAGTACAAAAAAAAAAATCACCCTCCAACTATGATGAAAAGTTAGCCATCTGCTCTTGTATTGATAAGATAACAGACACATCGACACATTCGAAGAGACTTCACAGTATTTATAGCAATGACAGAGATTGCTGTGTTGTAGAGAAGACTGCAGAATTTACATTAAGTTTTTTTATTAAAACATGAGAAACAGTAGACTCCCAGCAAAGCCTCTTGATCATTGTGTGATGCAAATACACATATTTAGCAAATAATTTTTTCCTGGCCTTAGGATACTTTCTACAATTAGCTTGAGCCTATACAGTGAGATTTGGATGGAAAAGAAGCCTGCTTGGGGCCCCTTCTACCAGTGCTAAATTCCCTTCCACCTAGGATAGGCAAGCTTTTCCCTTCCATAGCACAGGCCAACCAAGGTTTATGTATCCCAGCATCTTTGATCTGCGATCTGCCCCAAAATGCTTTAAGTCCTTATGAGATTCTGATGGGATCCGGTCCTCTCTACAGCAACATGAAACTTTCCAAGGGTAGTTAGGATAGGGAATAAGGTAACCACCATGTCCATGACCTGATGCTTTTCCTGTTTTATCACTGAGAGTCCCACATCCCTGAAAAGTTTCCTTGTACTGACCTCAAATAACCTGGGGATTCTGTTCACCATGAAACAAAAAAGGAAGGGTGAGCAACTAATAACCCACTCTGGAACATAGCATTACAGACTATAAAATGTATGTAGAGTTCATTGCTAACTCTACTTCAGAGTCAAGTTGCTTCATAAGAAAACTGTACTTATAACCAAACCGTGTTAGGCTGCCTGGGCTGCCATACAAGATACCACAGTCCAAGTGGCTAGCATAACAGAAAATTACTTCCCCCCCATTTTCGGCTGCAGGAAGTCCACTGGGGTTCCAGCATAGTGGGCTCTGTACTGACAGCCTCCCCTTCATTGTGTTTCTTCTACTCTTATTAGGCTGAAATCCTACCATATTAGGATCCTGCCATGACCTCACTTAACTTACTTTCTGCTCTGAAAGTCCTATTTCCAGACACAGCCATACTGGGGATTTAGGCTTCAACTAAAGGGACTTTGGGGGCCTAAGCTTCAGTCAATAACAGAAACACAGATCTCTATGCCCCCATCCCATCTAGTCCTGTCTAGATGCACTTCAAAGTCCAGTAATGAGAAGGCCATTGGATTCATCAGAACTGTCTCTGATAAGGTGAGAAGGAGATTAGCAAAAACCAGGCATGTTCACTGCTAGTGTTCCTAATACCTGAGTGACAGGTTTGGTTCTGACAGCTGGAGTAATCTGATGTAGCGCTTCTCAAACTTTAAGTGCTCAGAAGTGTCCTGAGTATCTAATTAAAAGATAGACTTTGAATAGGGACCCTCGATTTACACTTCCAACCACCTCCCAAATGAGACTGAAGTTGAAGGTACATCAATGACAGCAAAAAGCTAATGTTTTCCGTGTTCTCCATGAACCCCGCACAAAAGCTTTAAACACCCATGACTCGCATCACCTGAGCTGCTAAATAAAACAATCAACAATAGACTAAAAAACAAAAAGGTGAGGGCTGAAAAATTTAAACTATGTTATATAGGTCTACTGAAGCTCTGGTTAGGGTCTGAAATATTTCAGCTCCTTGCTTCAGTCACAACTGCAACTCAGTTCCAGATAAACTCCTTCCACATGTACTTGAGTCTCCAGAACTGAAATGCCCACATAACAGGCTATATAACCTGAGTGCAAGACAGAGACCCACATGTATTGGTTAGGGTTCTCTACAGGAACAGAATCAAGAGACCATAGGTGTATAATTTGCAAGGAGATTCACTAGACAGGATTACAGAATCAGAGGTAGGAAAGTCCACAATGGCCATCTATGATTGGAGAGCCAGAAGATCGAGCAGTGCCTCACTAAAGAAGAGGAAAGCTGCAGAACAGGAGGGATCAAGGATGCACCAGCACCAGTTCTAGGTCAAAGGGCCAGAAGTTCACTGGAAAGCATTGGAAGACTGAAGAAGCTGGAGACCTGTAGACCGATGTCCAAAGGCAATGGCAGCAAGGCATGGACACACTCAAAAAATAAATAAATAAATAAATAAATAAATAAATAAATAAATACTGGAGCTCTTGAAAACATTCACATTTCCTTCTTTCCTTTACCCACCCAGGTTACATATTTGTTGGTTCCAATCACATCATGAGTGGGTTTTCCCTCCTCAGTTTGCTAGTCTCCATGTCAATCATCCACAGACACACCCACAACTGAGCCTTACTAATCTGTTACTCTTTTCTTAATCCATTCAATTTGACATATGATTAATGCTAACACTAAGAAAGAAAAACAGTGTTAGACATTAAAATGTGTATCCATTTGCAAATGATTATAATAAAATATTTGAACTATATTTGTAAATGCATGGATTCTACTCATCATTAAGGGATGTGTGTGTGTGTGTGTGTGTGTGTGTGTGTGTGTGTGTCTGTGTCTACAGGCATTGTGCGGCTGGCAGTAGTGGTGGCAGAGGACAGCAACTCAATGTAACTATGTGGGTCAAGAACAAACTGAAACCTATCAAGCAGAAAGCAGTGCTTTGCTTCTGTAGAGGTATGATTTGGAGTAAAAGACTATATTTACTACCTCAACTACCCTGCAGTAGGTATGAATTGAATTCCAGTGAAAGACTATTAAAAAATAAAGAGAAAAATATCTTCATTTTCTTCTGCTTTGTTTGGAGAATGAAGTGAAATATCCACAATCACTTCATGTTCTCCTCCTTTATGATAACAAACGTGAGATGTCAGTTATCTCCCATCTCCTGCCCCCAAAGGAAAGATTCCTAAATTTATTCTGCCTCAGTGACCAGCAGAAAGTGTTCCTACTAATTTATCAGTTTTCCTCTGGGTGCCCCAGCATGAAGTCAAGGAAAACTACAGAATTAATGAATGAATAGCTTGTTTTCAGAAAAGAACTCAGAAGACTACTTTTCTGTCTTTGAGACAAAGAAGAGCAGAGATGATGGGGCCAGGATTACCCTTCTTCACACTAAATAGTCTGGCTCAACCATGACCATCATTCAAGATCTTAATCTCTCTGAGTAAGTTGCATCATCTGTAAAGTAAGAACCAGAGCTTTTCCTTCTCAGTTATTGACTAGTTTACTGGATAAGGATAAAGTAGATGCCATAAGAGTAACAGTTGCTCAAAAATGATCACTTCATATTTTTAAAAATTTGTATCTTATGTCATATAATGTTTTCTGGAAACATCAACATGTCTTTAAATCTTAATTATCGCCTGCCTTTCATATATGAAAAAGTGGAGCCACTCTGGGAAGAGCAGCAGTGGCTTCTATTTTATATGAAATTTTAAATGGCTGATAGGCAAGTAAGGCAACAGCTTTGTCTATAAAAGTCTACACTTTAAAAATAAATTATAAAAATATAGCTGAAAGTTAGTTATTAAAAGGTTTTTAGAAGAAGCTAAGACCTCCTGTGAGTCGGCGCCATGTGTAGGCTGACTGGGAGAGAGCCAGACGCCAGCCCTCTCCCGTGAGTCAGCGACGTTCGCCGACTGCAGGGGAGGCGAAGAGGAAGTCAACAAGAAGCTAAGACCTCCTGTGAGTCAGCGCCATGCACGGGCTGACCCGGGGGGGAAAGCCAGACACTAGCCCCTTCTGGCAGGCAGGCAGGGAGACAGAAAGAGCCAACATTCCTCCCCACCCGCCATAAGTGACAAGCTGATGTGAAGAAACAGGCTGTGATGATAGCTAATGAGGTAAAATACAACTTAATGCTTGCAGTGTTTAGTGTTTCACTGACTTTGCAGATCTAAAGCTGATAGACCGATCATCTATTCAAAGGATAACAATACATAGTGTAGCATATGTGCGGGATCTCCAAGGTGGTGGCCATTGTTAATTCCCTATTATTTTATTTTGAAATCCTGTATCATTCTCATTGTTTTGTTTGGTTTGGGTTTTATCCTGTTTTATCTTGTTTGATTTTGTTGTATCTGATGGCATGGGCAGCTCTCTTGACCATAACAAGACATAGTATGGTAGCCATTTTAGATTTACTATTATTTTGTTTTGAATTCCTGTATTACATTCATTGTTTTGTTTTTAGTGGTTCTGTTCCGTCTCTGTTTTGTTTGATTTTACTATGTCTGAAGGTATGGGCAGCTATTTTGAAGACAACAAGAGGCATTATGGTAACCATTGTTGATTTCCTGTTACCTTGTTTTGAAATCCTGTGTCACTTACACTGTCTTGCTATGATTGGCTTTACTGTGTTTTATTTTGCTTGGTTTTATTCTCTCTAAAATAAAATTTAAAAAAAAAGGTTTTTAAATCTAAATAAAAGATGGTTTCATACCCTTCAAATTAGCTCAGGTTTTAAACAGTACCAGTCTAGTATTAGTAAGGTTACTGCTTGGATGTGTCAGTTATGACTGTAAATCTGTATTCTTGTAGTGTGAAGGAGATATTACCCTTTTCACTCTTCTTTGTTTACATCAGTGTGTACATACATATTCATATTTTATTCCATGAGTTTTTGTCTGTTGTCCTAATTTCTATTTAGATTCTCAAATTTCTCCAGGTTTGCCTTTAAGTCCCTTAAAGTTGATGCCTGGTGTCTTGCTGACATCCTCCCACCCTCCTTGGAGCACACCCCACATTTCTGGCAAAATATAGAGAGGTTTCAGGTTCTTTGTATACTTCTTTTACCTAATTCCTGTACACAGCTTTTCCTCTAATTAGTTTTGGTTCCTTTAGCAATATATGGCATATCTGAGAGCAAGGGATGGATGCTCAACACCCCAGAAGTCTTGTTGCTTCTAATCCTTTATATTTCCATAATTATCTATATAAATTAGACTAAAATCATACTGGTACCTCTCAGGTTAATCCAACAATGTAAGCTGCTATATATG
>RJWM01006686.1:0-82734 GCA_004363535.1 Dasyprocta punctata
TGTGGAAGTCAGTGTGGAGATTCCTCAAGAAGCTAGGATTAGAGATCCCATTCAGCCCAGCTATTCCACTTCTGGGCATATTCCCAGAAGAACTGAAAACATCATACCCCATTGATATTTGTGCACCCATGTTTATAGCAACCCAATTTGTAATAGCCAGATCTTAGAAACAACCCAAATGCCCATCAATCAAAGAATGGATCAAAAAGATGTGGTATTTTTATACAATGGAGTACTACTCAGCTATTAAGAAAGATTGCATTGAGACTTTTATAAGTAAATGGTCGGGACTTGAGACCATACTCATAAGTGAGATAAATCAAGCCCACATGTGTAAATATCATATTGTCTCCCTAGTGTAAGAAAATGAAAAAGTATATATGATCCAAAATCTATAACAAATACTATGTAGGGGTAAAAAACATCTCGAACAGCAAAAGTAATTTGGAAGGGAAAAGTGGGAAAGAGAAAAGGGAAAAGGAAAAGTTATAAATCTGTATATACTTATATGTAAGATAACTAAAACGTGCACACTGCTGAATGTATTTGTTATTGAGAAAGAATAATTAATACTCATATGATTAGATCAATTTTACATGTCTATATCTTTTAATGTAAGTAACCATTTTAAAGATAACGATACACAATATTGCAACCATTGTCAAGTTTCTATCATCCTGTTTTGTAAACCTGCAATGTTACTGTTGTGCATTTACTCTAGTCATTTGTTTGTCTCTTTTGCTTGTTATCTTTGTTATATATGTCTTTTTTTCTTTGCCTAAATAAAAAAAGAAAAGAAAATGCTAATAAATACAAAATGAAATATCTCTTTGCAACCAAAAAAATATTTTTTGCCAAAAAGTCAAGGATAACAAGTGCTGGTGTGCATGCAGAGAAAAGAGAACACTTGAAAATAATTGATTATAGAAAACTGTATGGAGGTCCTTCAGTGAGTTAAAAATACAACACTCTATGATTCAGCCATTTCACTTGTGGTTACATATCTACTTAAAAGTACTGAAATAAGTTATTGAAAAGATCTCTACAGTTCCGTGTGCATTACATTACTTATATTACTCAACACTAAGAAACAACTCAAGTGTTCATCGACTGATAAATGAAAGGAAAATCCCTCTCCCTACCTCTACCACTATTTCTTTCTAAAAAAGAATAAAATTCTGCTATTTGCAGTTGCATGGTGAACATTAAGGAAACTATGTTCAGTAAAATAAACCAGCTGCTCGAATAAAGCAGGTGCAGAAAGACAAATATGGCATGATCTTACTTATAGGTGTAATGAAAAGTAATTAACTTATAGGAATAGATACAATAGTGCTTACCAGGAGTTGGCATCAGGTAGGGAAGTGGGAGATAAGAAAATGTTGATAAAAAAAAGTTCAGTTTCAGCTAGATTAGAGAAGTAAATTCCAAGATTATACAGCATAGCATTCTGTGGTATGATATCTTGCCTACAGTAAATGCTAATGTTGTAATCTCGAAAACTATTGAAGGCCTACATTTTAAATATTTTCATCATAAAATACACCTATGTGAGATGATGAATGCATTAATTCATTTAATTTACTTATTTGAAAGACTCTATATATATCAAAACATCACTACCATGTTTTGTAGATACATACAATTTTTCATTTTTCAATTAATAATCAGAAACACATGAGGTTCATCTTTAAAATATATTTAGGTAAAATGGCATTTAGTATGTGTCTTGGTTACTTTTCTCTCATTTCTGAGACAAAACACCTGATGCCCAAAATGAAGGAAAGGTTTCTTAGCTTACAGTTTGTTTCAGTATGGAGGTTTAGGTCCATAAGCAGCTGGTTCCAGGGCAGGGTGGCATGACCAAAGGGCAACCATTCCTGGTGGCTGTAACTGATACCAAATGCGACAAGAGCAAAAGGGCAAAAAAGGAGGAGAAAACTACTTTCCCTCTCTTATGATGTATGCCGGCTACTCGCCCCTGGGTGGGTGCAGCACTCACACCACCAATCCCAACACTAGACAATGAACCAATCACAAACTCCACATTCAGCCATCTTTGAAAGGTCCACCCCGCTATGATCCCATGAGGCTTTTAGAGGTCATCCTGACATAAACCATAACAGTACATAATAAAAAATTTTTAATTGTTTTTTTCTTTCAAATTTAAATCTTCAAAATCTATTGAATGTTTTGTGCTTACAGTGTATTATCAACTTAGCCACATCCCATTTAGTCAATAGTCACATGATCACATGCTATCTTAGTTTCTTTGCCATTGCTGGGACAAAGAAAATCTGACACCCCTAACTTAAAAGAAGGAAGTTTTCTTTTGGCTCATGATTTTAACAGGATCTGTCCACAGCTGCCTGGCTCCAAGGCAGGAAGTACAGAATGGAGGGCCTGGCAGAGGAGCTGCTTATTTCATGGCAGCCAGGAAGCAGAGAGTCAGGGAGGAGCTGGAGATGGTGACACAGTACATCCCTCTAGGTCACTCCTCCAGCAACCTGTCTCTTGCAATCAGGTCAAACTCCTGACATCACTTTCAGCTATGGCTTTATTTGTAGACTCATCCACTGACAAATATAGCACCACTATGTTCAAATCACCTTCTAAAAGCCCAACCTCTGAACACATAAGCTGTTGGTAGGACGTTCTAGTTATAAACCCTAACTGATGTGGCTAGTGAACAATGTAACTCCCATTTAACCTAGTTCTGCATTTCTCACATGAGTCTATAACCGGGTCCATATGGTAAATCTGACATCTAGAAAAGAATGCAGCTAAAACATTCAAATCTGCTGCATTCTTCATTCCAGGCTCCTTATAAAGAAGTTATCTTTCTACTAATTGCTGTAGGATGTAAATGGTATCTTAGTCACTTTGCTCTTTGCTGAGACAAAATATCTGACATTCAAACTTAAAGGAGGAAAAGTTTATTTAGCTTACAGTTTGTAGTGGCTTCAGTCTGTAGCTGACTGGCTCCAAGGCATGGTGGCATGGCAGAGGAGAAACAGACCGTGAAAAAGCAGCGACTGCAGAAAGCAGCAAACACCAAGCACCAAGCAGTGAGTAACAAGAAGGGACACTCTTTCTATTCCTTATATCATATCAAGGCAACCCACCCTTGGGGAAGGTAGCACTCACTCCCAATGGGGATGGGGGAAGCTCCAATTCAAGCATCCCACATAAATCACTTGCAACATCACATCTTTGATCCCAGCAGCACACACCATAGATCCAGCCACCTCCAAAAAACTCCACTTATGGCTGCATAGGGCTTTGGAGGGACATCTAGATATGAGCCATAACAAACAGGTTCTTCTACAATACAGCTTATGCTATGAACAGCTCCTACTTTTTAGAACATTAAAATAGCCAGAAGTACAGACTAATTGAGATTTTTTCTATACTAATATGGTTAAAGGGTTGAAACAGTTCCTAAAACATCTTGTACTTGATTCAGTACATGAAGGGAAGTTGAATAAAAGATTTCTGATTTTATTTCATTTACACATTCTTAGCGAATAACTGACAATTGCAGATAGTATGTGCAGCCTGTATCTATATACATGTATTGACATGGGTTGGTGACAAAAACTAGCTTGATAATAAAGCATTCAGGATAAAGTCTTTGTGACTACTGGGAAAACTATTCATAAAGGAATGGCTAATGTTAAAATCAATCAAATGCACTCCTTATGCTGTGCTGCACACAGTGAAAAACATTGTGTGCATGTTCAAAATATTGTATGTTTTCATTTGTAATTCTAGAAATCTTCATTCTCCATATATTCTGGGATACACTGCTTTTTAATTAAATCATTCAATTATTTATTTTTGAACCAATATCTCTTGAGTGTTCTTCTGTGCACTGTGTAATATGCATGATTGATGACACATGATCAATAAGACAATCACAGCAACACTTCACAGTTTAGGAAGTCTAATCTGCAAACATAACTTGTGTGCATTATTTACTCAAAGATGTTCAATGTATTTTAGAGAAACTGAAAAATAAGTCATTAATCAAAACCAACAGATACTTTTGTTAGACTGGTAGAAGTTCCCCATCCCAATAATTTAAGCCAAATGTCCCTAAACCCCACTTCCTAAATTCCAAGAAAAGGTCATATTTGTGGTTTGTCCTGATCAGTGTTCCACCAGTCACAGGGTATGTTTTCAGGAGCTCTGCCAACATTATCTCCTCTCAGTCTATAGGTTATTATAAAGTGGGGAATGAGATAGGAGGTCTGTTTCATGTATCATCAGAGATTCACAGTGATTCTATGGTAACTTCAAAGGTGCCACTTTACTATAGGTTTCTAAAGTATAAATGTCCACTCTATAAGTTGACCCTTCTGATGTTCACAATCTATTTACCAGTATTGCTCCATTCCTCATTTGTTCCTTCTCTTATTCTCTGTTATTCTCTGTTCTGGCTGTCACTGTAGGAAGTTCCTTGCTATTCCTCTAGTAATGCCAGGTCTCAGAAGCTCAATTTTCACTGGTCAAAAGAAACACAATATTCTCTTCCTGTACCCAGTACTTTTGTAAGACAGAATAATACCAGAAGTGTTAGGGTCCCTTATTATCTGTTTGTTCAGTCTGTTTGTATTGGCAGGAGGCATAATTCCTAAGTTAGGAACTGAATAGGAAAAAGGCAAAACTAGTTTCTTACTATACATATCCTGAATCTCTTTTCCATTCTTGCTCTCTAGTTCTAATATTGAGTCTAGTTCATTTTACCAGTAACATGATGCAAGAATGAATATTTTTTCTCTTAATTCATTATTACTCAATTACACTCTGGATTCGATAAAACTTTCTCTTCACTCCTAGATGGACTGACAAATGTTTACATGTTTAAACAGTAAGACTGTATAAGACTCAAATATCTGCTAATGGGTTTCCTTGGTCCTGATTGGACACTTGTTTAAGCACCTCTGAATATTCTGTAAGAGGATAGGAGGCTGTGTCTGCCAAGAAAACATGAGGGAATCCCAATGTGTGTCATTTCATTGCTGAGAAACCCTATTATGCCAGCTGCATGCACACAAGTATAGTGGGAATTGGTGTACATGAAGTTTAATGAGACTTTAAATTTTCATCTTTTTATTATCAACAAAAATAAATTGCATTTGTGTATGAGTCACAACAAGAGTCATCATCTAAGTCCATTTTTGTGCGAGCAGTATTGAAATGCCCATTTCTACCACTGCATCCTCTGTTGCCTTGTTGATAAAAAAGTGAGCACTAGGAGAATGGGGATTTTAATGTATGTGATCATTAAGTGAAGTAACAACATATTGATTCCTTCTTTGGAAACTTGAGTACTTGTTGGCAGCTAATAGATACTTGTTGTGCATCTACCATGAAAACATGCTTCTCTTGAACTGATCTTTCTGGAAAGGTGAATAAATTCTTGAACAAACTATAACAATTAGGGTATATTTCTTCTAAAAAAAGAGATCATAATCATTTAAGATAAGCTTTTTAATAAGAAAATTATCAAGGAAAAAGACAATTCAGTTTCTAACTTTCCATTTCAAGGGTATTTGGTCTGTTATTGTCTATATGACATTTAATTTTGCAATAGCTTTTCCATGAATTAAGAGAACAAATGGATAATCAACATAAACTCAAGCCATTCTCTCAAGAAGATGCACTATTATTATGTGCTATGCTTTAGATCTAAAATGTCTCCCAAAAATCTAATATCCCAAGATAGAACCTAGTTCAAAGAGGGCAGTGATGGGGGCTGGGGATTTAGTTCAGTGACATAAGTGCCTTCCTGGCAAGTAGGAGGTCATGAGTTGGATCCCCAGTACCAAAAAACAAACAAAGAAACAAGCATACAAATAAAAGGAGCAGTGAATAGGAGTATAGCTCACAACATCAGTTCCTCTATTCTCTATCTGCTTCCTGGCCAATATCAGGGAATAGCTTTTATCTGCCATGCCATTCTGCCATTTTGCTTCTGGTTTGTAGCCACCAACTATGCACCAAGTCCACTGAGTCAAAGTAACCTCAACTCCCTCAAATTGCAGATGTCAAATACTTTGTCCTAATGATGTGAAAGTTACTATTATAGAAAAATGATATCAGGAGTGAGGTCCTTGCTATGACTTTACCTGACCATGTAGTTTAGAAGTTTTTGGATTGGTCAAATGAGCTTGGGAATGTTTGGAGATGCTGACCAGAGAAGCCTAGAATATTGTAAGTCAAGCTTGATGGAAGATTGTAATTGAAGATCAGAGGAACAGAATACTGACAATAAGGTAAACTACAGACTCAGGAGACTTCAGTTAGGAACAGTGACATTGACTGTTGAACCAGAAGCCATACATGTTTCCTTTGGGCAGAAAAATCTGTCTTCATTTTGTTTCTGTCCTGAGACTTTGTGGAAAACAAATATTAAGGATAGTGAGTTAATTAACCTGGTGGAGGAAATTTCAAAGGAGCTCAACATTCAGGCTGTAGAACAGGTGTTGCTGGCTGCTTTTAGTGAGATGTATAATAAGAATCAGAAGGAAAATTCAAAAATGAAAACTTCACAGTTTCAACAGAAAGTGATGCAAAGGTGAGGCCGTGGAAAGTACGATTGTTAAAAAGGTTAGTGCTATAAAGAGTCAAATATTTTGCATCAGGACAACAGAAAAATTGTTTATGGGCATTCTTCCCTTGGAACCAATTGTCTATGGACTGAATCCACTGAAACTGTGAGCAAAAAATAAACCTATTTTATTTTAAACTGTGAGCATCACTTTCTTTGTTCCAGTGATGGAAATGTGACAAATAGACTACTGAAGAATTTCATGGTCTTCCTAGAATTCATATATTACATCAAGATCTCTGAAAATATTTACCTGAGAAAGGCAATGAAAATAGTAACTCAGCTATTATAAACTAGAATTATACTTCCCAATGAGGCCCTCTGCTTTCTGTAAGCACTGACTTCTTTGGTAAAGGGTATTATACTCTTGAATTTGATATAAATAATGATCTGATTCTTGAATCATTCAGTAGTGGGCAATGGACAGAATCAGTGCTATTCTTTCTCTAAGGTATCAGGGAAGATGATTAGTGAAACTTCCTAAAAAAGAAAAAAAGCACTTACCAAACAATTTCATGCAAGATAAGATTTTTCCCAGAAAGTTCAAGGCATTTAATGTTACCCTTGTAATCTGTATCTACACTATTTCCTAATATTAATTTTATATCACCTTACATAAACATTATAGAACTATAGGTCATTAAGAAGAAAAACAACCTAATGCTGCACCTCAAACATCTAGAAAAAGAAGAGCAAGTCAAGTCCAAAGCCCAAAGCCCAAAGAAGGGAGGAAATTATCAAGATTAGAGCAGAAATTAATGCAATTGAAACTAAGAAAACAATACAAGGAATTAATGAATCAAAAGTTGGTTCTTTGAAAGAATAAATAAAATTGATAAAGCCCTAGGCAATCTTATCAAAAAGAGGAAAGAAAAAACTTAGATTCATGCAATAAGAAATGAAAAGGGTAGAATCACTACAGACCCTGTGGAAATATAGGAGATCATCAACACCTGCCTTGAAAACCTTTACTCACATAGATTCAATAACACAGAAGAAATGGACAGATTTCTAGAAACCTATGAATTACCAAAGCTGAATCAAGAAGATGTAAAGCTGCTGAATAACCCAATTTCAGCTAATGAAATTAAAAATGTAATCAGGACCCTACCAACAAAGAAAAGCCCAGGCCCTGATGGATTTACCCCTACATTCTACCAGAAATTTAGGGAAGACTTAATGCCAACACTCCTCAAACTCTTCAATGAAATTGAAAGGGAAGTAAGTCTCCCTAATTCATTCCTGGAAACAAGTATTACCCTAGTACCAAAACCAGAGAAAGAACCAAACAAAAAAGAAAATTACAGGCCAATCTCCCTAATGAACATAGATGCAAAAGTCCTCAATAAAATACTGGCAAATAGAAGACAGCAAGTTATCAGGAAGATTATACACCATGATCAAGTTGGATTCATCCCAGGAATGCAGGGATGGTTCAACATATGCAAATCAATACATGTAATACACCATATTAACAGGGCCAAGGACAAGAACCACATGATCATCTCAATAGATGCAGAAAAAGCTTTTGACAAAATCCAACACCCATTCATGATGAAAACCCTACAGAAAATCAGAATAGATGGTCTCTACCTCAACCTGATAAAAGCCATATATCATAAACCAACAGCCAACATCTTACTAAATGGAGAAAAACTGAAAACTTTCAATCTAAAATCAGGAACAAGACAAGGATGTCCATTATCACCACTCCTATTCAATATAGTTCTGGAAATATTAGCCAGAGCAATTAGAAAAGAGAAAGAAATAAAGGAAAGAAGAACAGGAAAGAAAGAAGTAAAATTATCATTATTTGTAGATGATTTGATACTCTACATAGCAGACTCCCAAAAATCCGTTAGAAGACTTCTAGAAGTAATAACCAAATTCAGTAACGTTGCTTGATACAAGGTGAACACTCAAAAATCAATAGCATTCTTGTACACAAACAATAAAGTCACTGACAGAGAAATAAGGGAAACCACACCCTTCACTATAACATCCAAAAAAATGAAATACTTAGGAATCAACCTAACAAAGGAAGTAAAAGATATGTACAGTGAAAATTACATTACTCTAAAGAAGGAAATCAAAGAAGATTTCAAAAAATGCAAAGATATTCCCTGTTCATGGACAGGAAGAACAAATATCATGAAAATGGCCATTCTCCCAAAATTGTTATATAGATTTAATGCAATCCCAATCAAAATACCACTTGCCTACCTCACAGAGCTAGAGAAAGCATTCCTGAAATTCATCTGGAACCAGAAAAGACCTAGAATAGAGAAGGCAATTCTGAGCAACAAAGGTAAGGCAGGAGGCATCACAATCCCTGACTTGAAACTATACCTCAAAGCTACTGTGATAAAATCAGCATGGTACTGGAATCAAAACAGACCTGTAGATCAATGGAATAGATTAGGAGATACAGCCACAACTACAAACACACTCAGTCACCTCATTTTTGACTAAGGGGTCAAACATGTACATCAGAAGAAAGACAGCCTCTTTAACAAATGGTGCTGGAAAAACTGGCTTTCTATGTGCCATAAACTAAAACTAGATCCATGCTTATCACCATACACTAAAATAAAGTCAAAATGGATCAAAGATCTGAATATAAAAACAGAGACACTAAAATTACTAGAAGATAGAGTAGGTAAAAATCTTGATGACATAGGAGAAGGCAGAGAGTTCATGAAAAAAAATGAAATTGCACGAAAAACACTTCCCAGAATCAACAACTGGGATCTCATCTTACTAAAAAGTTTTTGCATGTTAAAGAAAATCTCCAGCAGAGTGAAAAGAAAACCCATGAACTGGGAAAATATCTTAGCCAATTGTCCATCAGACAAAGGACTTGTATCTAAAACAAAGAATTAAAAGAAATCACACTCCTAAAATTCAAGGACTCAATCCAAAAATGGGCATCTGAGATGAATACACATTTCTCAGAGAAAAAAATACAAATGGCAAATGAATATATGAAAAAAAGTTCAACATCAATGGTCATTCTGGAAATGCAAATTAAAACAACACTGAGATTCCATCTCACTCCAGAAAGTTGCCCAAGACTAAAAAATCAAGCAACAACAAATGCTGGAGGAGCTGTGGGGAAAAAGGAACCCTTCTCCTCTGTTGGTGGGAGTGTAGACTGGTGCAACCACTGTGGAAGTCAGTGTGGAGATTCCTCAAGAAGCTAGGATTAGACATCCCATTCAACCCAGTTATCCCACTTCTGGGCATTTTCCCAGAAGAATTGAAAACATCATACCCCATTGATATTTGTGCACCCATGTTTATAGCAACCCAATTTGTAATAGCCAGATCTTGGAAACAACCCAAGTGCCCATCAATCAAGGAATGGATCAAAAAGATGTGGTATTTTTATACAATGAAGTACTACTCAGCTATCTCACTTATGAGTATGGTCTCAAGTCATGACCATTTACTTATAAGTAAATGGTCATGACTTGAGACCATACTCATAAGTGAGATAAATCAAACCCACACATATAAATACCATTTTGTCTCTCTAGTGTAAGAAACTGAAAAAGTATATATGATCCAAAATCTACAATAAATACTATGTGGGGGTAAAAAACTGCTCAAAGAGCAAAAGTAATTTGGAAGGGAAAAGTGGGAAAGAGGGAAGGGAAAAGGAAAAGATACAAAGCTGTATATATGTATATGTAAGATAATTAAAACGAACATACTGCTGAATGTATTAGTTATTGAGAAAGAATGGTTAATACTCATATGATTAGATCAATTTTACATGTCTGTATCTGTTAATGTAAGTAACCATTTTGAAGATAACTATACGCAATATTGTAGCCATTGTCATGTTTCTATCATCCTGTTTTGTAAACCTGTAATGTTACTGTTGTGCATTTACTCTAGTCGTTTGTTGTCTCTTTTGCTTTTTGTCTTTCTCATGTGTCTTTTTTTCTCTTAAATAAAAAAAGATGAAGAAGAAAAACAATGCATAATCATAGCTTACCTTTTAATATACTGGGGAGTAGAGGGCATGCTGGAGAAAGTGATGTTAGTGTGCATGCTTTTAGCTACGACTAAGCTTGCAACCCTCAGATTTCATCCCACATGCCAGTTTTATACCTACCTGAGACAGTAAACCTAAGTAATTTTCTAAACACTTCAGCAAGAATGCCTGGAGAGTTTTCTACCTGCCTTTGTATCTGTATACTTTATCTTTAGGAGGGCATTTGACAGAGCTAAGGAACACCTATAAACCACATCTGAATTATATGACCAAAAGCCCAAAAGTCTTTCATTCTTCCAGGTGATCTACTTTGCTATTCATTTTCAGTTCTAGTGTTATATGGTGTGATTTTTAAGCTGTAACCCTAAAAACCATCAAGCATGGTTGAAAGTGGCAGCTGACTGAAGCCGATGTGTGCTGTGCCTGGTGACAGCCGCTATCTGACAGAGTTTGTCAGAGGCACAGGCAGGGCCTCAGGTTGCAGATGTAGGCTCACCCTGCCAGATGAATGGGAAGTGACAGAAGCAATCTCTACAACATGGAATGGGGTGATGACATGGGAACAGTGACATGTTTGGGATTGAAAGACTGGGTGCAGATATGTCACTTGCAATAGCTGGAGAAATGACAAGGGACTGGCAGTAACTTTATTTGACTTCAGCTTAAAGATGTCCTTTGTGGAAAGGGTAGACTAGCAGAATTCATCGTATACTGGGAAGAGCATTTTATCTGACTGCTACTGAGCTAGTTTAATCTGAGTTAAAAAAAATAGCATTCTGGTCATTAGAAAAATGGTCCTTAAGTGTGACTGCATGTTAGAATCACCTGAGCATTCATGGTCTGGCCTCAGCAGGTTCTGACTTAATTTGTCTGGTGTGGGATACGATATTGGTCTGACACAAGCTGTGCCAGATGATTCTGATATGCAGCAACGGCTGATATATACTGCATTAAAGAACTAAAAATAGACTTAATTTGTGCATTTTCCTGATGTTTTCTTATTGTATTTATTTATTTTAATAGGCATAATATTCTGATCAGAATAGCATGATGAATCTATATTGTCCAAGAAGCCCAAATCCCTCAGGATTACATCATTATTATAGTTTTAAATCTTTCTGGGATTCAAAACTAAGAAAAGTTAAAGGAATTAGTTTGGCTCAACCAACAAGTCACCCAGGTCTGAGTACACACATTTCATCTCCTTTCTCTCAAAAATCCTGTCTCTGAGCTAAAAGTTAAAGTTTATTTTGAGAAAAAAAATAACTGGTTATCTTGATCTCAGCTCAAATCGAATTTCAAATGTTATCGGATATGAGAGGAAAAAATGCACCAAAACTATATTCAATAACAGAAACGTGCTGCCATTTTTATGTTGAAGTGACACAGATCCACGAGTGGATCTAATTTTTATTTTAGCTGAGTTGATAGTTAAAATGTTTTTCTCAGCTGGGTGTGGTGGCGCACACCTTTAATCCCAGCCCTCGGGAGGCTGAGGTAGGAGGAGCATTGTGGGTTCGAGGCTGGCTTGGGTTACAGCATGAGCACAAGGCTGGCCTGAACTACATAGTGCAACCCTATTGCAAAATACTAGAGCTGGGAGTTTGGCTCAGTGGCTTAAGTGCCTTCCGGGGAGGTGTGAGGTTGTGAGTTTGATCCCCAGTGCCACACACCCACAAAAAGTGTTTTTCTCCATTGCCTTTCCTATTCCTGCTCCTTGTCTTTCTCCTTTTCCTCCTCACTTTCCTTCTCCTCATCTTCCTCCTCCTTCTACTTCTTATTGCTCTTCTCCTCCTTCTCCTTCTCCTTCTCTTTCCTCTCCTCCTCTTCTTCCTTCTTCATAACACCCCTAACTCAGGCATGAGGATAGATGAAGAGGGTTGGGTCAAGATTAAGAAAAAGATAAAAATGAATGGATCCTTCACTGCCCTGCTTCCCATTTGGGATTGGATTTCCACATCAAAATCTATTCATTCATTCTTTTATTTTGGGGGGCGGGGAGAATAGAAGTGATGTCACTTTGTCAGCATAACATTGTCAACTTATGTCAGTTCCTGAGAATATTTACATTTTAACCATTATTATTGGTGCAGACTGAAATAAGAAAAAAAGTCAAAAGACATTTGTTGCTAATCCATTAAACATATACTTGATATATTCTAACTTTTGTATTTTTTGTTTATTAAAAATTAAAAGAACAAAGTGAAGTAATCTTTTATCTCAAGTAGAATGGTCTTATCATTTCTGGGTTGTGGGGATTCAGAAGTAAGACTGTCAGTGAGAAGTTAATCTCCAAACAACCATGTCACCACTTACCATACACCCAAAGCATGATGCAATTAGAAATTTGTACCTGATTCATATTATAGCATATATAGTATGAGTCAGAAAATTTTTGTCACCAGCTCATTGAAGCCTATGGAACAAAGCTACTGAGCCAAATTTGTAAGAAATACTAAAACAAAACAAAACAAAACTAACCTACAATCACTTCTGTGTATTCTGCCCCTCACAAATTCTCTTATATCAAAAAACTGAGATGTGCCATCAGTAATTGAACTGAAGCTTCATACCAATGTTTCAGGTTCTCAGTGTGTCTGTACCCTTCTTGACTTCTCTGTTTTCCACTCCATCAGTACTTCCGTTGTGGACTCTATTTAAGACATTATGGTATCTACTGTGCAGTGACCAGTAATGACAAGAGGTCAATGTTTATATCCATCATTTGAGAATATGAAACTTGTACCAGATGGGCAGAGGCAGGAAGGATACTGGGAATCCTTTTTTGCTAGAAAGATATCTAGCAAAGGAAGGGCAGTAAACTCTTTCCAAGTATCCATGAACATATTTAACCTCTTCAAAATTATAACCTTATATCAAAATAACTGAAAATGTTCAAGAAAACCGATAGATAGCAAGCAAAAGAGGCTCTCTTAATATAGTTAAGGAAAACATTTCCTTTTCTGGAATAAAGAAAAAATATAAATATTAGTCAAGAGAAGGAGAGCTCATCTCAAAGAAATAAATTGAGGCTAATTTCAGATTTACTTTTCAGGGTAGAAAAGTTTACAATTTGGAAATATTCACATTAATACTAAAGAGTTATTAAATTTATAATGAGTTATATTGGTAATTTTAAAAAATCCATTGCTTCATTTTTTTTTCAGTGCAAGTGATTGAATCCAAGCTCTTCTGCATGCTAGGCAGACACTGACTCATGCAGCTCTACCCCAGCTCCTTGCTGTATTTTGAAGTGGCAGTGAGAGATGTGCTTACTATTGTTTGAGGGAGTACAAATAGATAGTCTTGTTTAAAAAATACTTTGGTTGTACATGTCCACATTTTTAAAATAATGATTCACTTCAGAGAAAAATCTAAATGTTTGACTGTAAAGTAATTCAGCTCCTTGATTGGTTAATGGAATAAAAGCTCAATGATTTGATAGATGCAAGATGTAACTATTGTGGTTCCTTTTTGAGATTACGACACAGTTGTTTAAAGTGTTTGCATTTTTTTATAAAACTGAGAAAGAAGACACAAAGTATTAAAGAAAATAAAGAGTAAAATGTATATGCCTAATATAATTTTAAATTTTTCAAAACTTGACATTATATATATGTTTTCCTTTTCCACTAAAACTGCTACACTGAAAGTATATAGGTGCTTATGCATATATATGCATTCATATCTCAATGTATGTGCACTAAATATATTCACCCATAGGTAAGAAATAAAGTATCTATAAAGAAGAAACAGGAAGAACGATTAAGGAATTAGTTAATTAGCGTCCATTTGCATCTCTAGAGTCAGTTAAAATCATCCACTTATTTAAACGGAAATCTCAGTTTATTGCAGTCATTATTACTTGGCAGTAAGAGATAACTAGTTTGAATTTCACAAGTAGAGAAAAATTGCATAGTGTGTTGCTTGTCACAGGGGTCACTATTACTCAACTTTTGAGTAAAATTACAGTACCTAGGAAAAGAAATTAATGTTTACTGAGTCCCTACCTACTGAGTACAGAGCAGTTGGGTAAATTTCATATATAATCTCATTTACTTTTCTCAGCAATTCCACCTTGTTGGTATCTACAATTTACATTTTAAGTAAAAGAGTTTGAGACAGATGTTATGAAAGCCAAATGTCCAATGGGAGCTCAGATTTAAGCAATAACCATTTGATTCTCACTATTCACTATGAACCAATGGACAATTATCAATCATGCTAGAGCACACTTGCCCATTAATACTTACATTTTCTAACATCCTTGCTGAATTATATATTTTTGAGACTCTGTGAATATACAATATGTATACATACATGTGGTGTAGTATATTTATATAGCTACTATATACCCATGTGTTTGTGTGATGTATACATTTACTATATAATAAATTTACACTTAAAGTTGAAGTAACTTTTTGAGTAGTTACTGTACTATGTTTTTATCGTGCATGTATTGTTATACATGTATATATATTAATGCGTTATATAATAAATATCTATAAATTACATGAAAATACATGTGTGTACTATACTTTCATAATCATATATGAGCTTTATTAAAACACTTATTTTGCATAGACACATATAAACTTATTTCCCCACTATTTTACTTAGGAGGGACAACCTCTACACAGTTGGTTAACTTACTATGCAATTAAAGAAACATTATCCTCACTGGTGTAGAAATGGAAGGACCTCCTTTCCTTAGTCTCTCATCTTCTGTGCCTAACTGGTTCAACACCCAACTCCGCAAGCCATTACACACCATGCAATCAATGATGTGAGGAGGGCGGCAAGCCCCTTCAGGCCTGACTTTAATTCTCTTCTATATAATCAAAAGATCAGTTTTCAGTTCTCTCCCTGCAGAGAAAGGATGATCACCTACTAGCTAACTTCACTCAACTCTGTTATCAGAAAAAAAACCCAAAATGTATCATTTTTCACCAGTAAACCAAATGAACAATCAACCCTACATAGAATAAAGCATGGACTAAAGCAGAAAGGAAGGCTTTATGGGAGCTTGTGGTTCCATACAAAGGCTGGGGAGGCTGTGTTGTCACTCCTTTTCCTCATCCCAATACTCCATACATGGCACCAGCTCTAGCGTGAAGGGAGATTTAAAAGCAACTAAGTACATATAAACATTCCTCATTCATTATCTGGGGTTTCTGCCCCTGGTGACATATCATTAGTCCTAGTGTAAGGCAAGCTTTAAAAACATAATTACTTAATCATGCAGTTAGCTTCCCATCAATCCTAGCTGCATTTGTTCTTAACTAGCTTTTAAGAACAAAATTAGGAGTAATTTGTAAACAAAAGTAATTGAAGGAAGGCAGATATTGCTAAGGTGTTGACAGCATTAGTACACATCATTGTTTCCCTTAATATCACCACAGCACTGCAATTTACAGTAGGCAGCTAGCAAAAGGTAAGACTAGGGAGTTGGTAGGTGGTGACCTGAATTGTAGCACTGGGCACAGTGGTCTTTCCACTGGCCATGCAGACACCTGACTCCAAATAGGTTGGCACTCTGTTCAAGAATTCATTTGCATTATAATTAAATGATTTCAAGAGTTATGGTATGATTAACATTTTTAGCATGAATATGAAAATTGTCACATTTTTCATAACTTCTTATTTGATAATTAACCCAATGTGCAATCATGCTCATGTGAGATACAAGAGGTCCAGCTTCTGTTTGTCAAGAACCCCACTTAAGCAAATCTGAAGAGACAAAGAGTTTTGACTACCCTTGTTTTGGTTTCTATAGGTTCATTGAACTTATTGTGAATATCGCTTCTGGGCCAGGTACTGTCTAGTCACCTGAGAAATGGCAGTAAATAAGTAGATCTTATTTTGAAAAAGTTCATGATTTTGTAAAGAGAGAAAAATAAAAACAAATCATGATTCCAAAGACTTAAATTGGTGTGTAATCTCAACAGCTTCTAACTCTCTTAATATGGCTTCCAACAAATAAATAATTCTTGGAGTACAAAAAGGAATCTCAGGACTAGGATGAGGACAGTTCTATCTCCACATCTACTATGAGCCCAGAAGAGCAGAATTAAAAATGTTTAGATAATTGTTTAAGTAATTACCCAGGCCCCAAAATGACATTTATTGGTTTACATAGATCATTTGGGTAGAAGGAGGCTTTTCTCTTTTAATTATCTGTAAAACAAAATCAATATATTATAAGACTGGTGAACTTAATATAAAGATTAAATAAAAATTTACTCCCAATAAATGTAAGCACTTTGGTTAGGATATTAGTTTTTAAACCTTTGGTATTTGAAAAAAAAAAGTATTAGCTGTGGTTTTAATGTCAACCAGATAAGAGAGTTTTGATGAACTCTCAAATTATGAGACACATATTTGACTTTCTTGTCTTTAAAAGAAAAAAATCAAATTGGTCTGTAGTGGGCAAAACAAAAATATTTTCACTTATGGATGGGAAAAGTCTAGTGTATTGTTAAGAAACTTGAATCAAGATTTAGGCATGAAAAGATGATAAAACTGTCAAACAATGAAAGCACAAACTGTTCTTTTTGATGAGCTAACAGATTAGTAGCATAGTTATCTATCTTGTATGTATACATACATACATATATATAGGTATACCTATATACATATAATTTTTTCCCTTCTTCCTTTTCTCCTTTCTCCTATCCCACTTGCTCTTTCCTTTTGAGCACTTTCTTTCCCTTTCATTATCACAATATCTATTGTATGTTTTGGATTTTATTACTCTTTCAGGTTTTTTTTGCACTAGGAAGACAATACAATATTTACAAATGTGAGTTTGATTTATTTCACTTATGAGTGTGGTCTCAAGTTAGATCATTTTTCTCATGCCTAAATCTTGTAACCTGAACAGCTACTTCTAAGACAGCAATATGCAAAATATTAATTTCCTACTAATTTTTTAAAAATTCTGTATTATTTCTATCCTTTTTTCTGCTTTGCTTTTTAAAATAAAAATAAATAAATAAATAAAAATGAGTCTGACTAGATAGTCAGGAGCCAAATGAGCACTTCCTTGGTTAAGTGTTTCCATCATGCTTTTAGCAATATAAACTATGTTTAAAGGTGTTCTCTTTTATGTATTGAAATATTAATACTGTTAGTATTCCCTCATTGATCAGTATTTAGTTTGGTTTCTATTGTTTTTTATAAACAAAAAGATATACAAAAATTCTGCATTTTTGTGCAACTATTTCTGTAGGTGAAAAAAAAAACCCTAGAAGTGGAATTACTGAAATAAAGAGTAATTGCATAAACAAAAATATAAAAGAAGCTTGAATCAGACTCATCAATAATAGAAGTCCTTCTCAATCTAGATTTCACACAAAATGTCTCCTCTTCCTCCATCAGCATCAGCATCTTCATCGTAATTACCTTTATGTAGGGCTCTGTTATTCTTTGTAGTTTAACATTACCCCTCTCTCTCATCTCTTCAAATGCAACTCTAATAATATGATTGAAAAGAGTGAACGTCTGCATCCACAGCAACCTCTTGGTGTAGGGTTCTGCCACTTTGCTTTCCTCCTTGATGGAAAGCAGAGAGCTTATAATGCCAACAAAGTCCATTGTCTAGAGTAAGAAATTGTGCTGAGAGGGAAAAGGTAGCCAGTGGCTGCAGTGGAACCTGCTAGAGTACTTCCCTTCTACTTTGCTCTTCTCCATGGTTTTGCCGAGAGTATTCATTTCTATTCAGAATTAGAATGGAGAGATACAAGTGCTGGAACCTGATAACTTACTGTGCATAGCTCTAAGGTAGGAAGAGAAAACAGGTTTTGGAGCCAGAGACACCTGGGTTTAATCCTAAACTTATTAATCACAGAAAATCTCTGCATATATTATTTTATCATTTCTAAACTCCAGCTAGAAGCCTTTTTTAGGAGCAAGTAACTGGATGCTCAAATGTCAGGGTTTCACTTCTTTTGAGATGTCATCCTCTGCCTAATCACTTTTTGTTATACCTTTTCTGCTTATCAATTTTCTCTCCTTAAAATTCTATGCCATCTGTTTATGATTTTATTGTCTGTCTTCACAGAAAGAAAGCTGACCTGAGCTTCTTAGTAGCACATGAACATTTCTTAGCACATTATAAGGAAGAAAGGACTATTATGATTTTCATGTTACAGTTGAGAAAATAATATACTAAAGGAAGATACAAACTTTCCCAGGGTCAGTCCCATAGCAAGTGAGTGCCTGCCTGGGATTCCTATTACAGCAGCCTGACTCATGCTCTCCCCCTCTCCATCACTTGAAGAAACATGGATATCATACATATGTTGAGGTCATCATAAAGACTAAAGATTATGCATGTAAGAATCACACATTTGCATTTTAGTCAATAAATCATAAACATTATCTCACTTGTATCCTTATTATGAACAGAATGTAAAACTGTGTCTTCTAAGGATGGCATCTCTGACTTTGGTCACATTCTTCCTCCAAAGTAAGACATTGATTGATTTATGTAGTTTGGGTTTAACTTATGTGAATTCAAGTAACAAGAAAATCATTGTGCTTTTTCTGTCTATTGTGTGTCAGAGATCCAAATAGCATACTTAATCCTCAAAGTATTTATATAATCATATATAACAGTTAAGAACACTTTGATTCAGTTAAAGTGACACAAAGTAAATAATACAAGTGAGTCTCTGCAATCCAAGTAGATTATACACGCTTCCCTTACCAAACTGAAAGCTCTGTCTTCTTTGGGGACAGAGATCATATATTCAATTATCCTGTGAATTTCTAGGGCTTCTTTTATACCAAACAGACATAGCCTGTTTATACCTATATATATATTCAATAAATTCTAACCAAATGAATGGAAAGAGTAATGAGTTCAATGCTCTTTCTAATATGTGCTGAGTTCCAAGACCAAATCTCTGCATTTCAAGTGTTGGATACAATGCAAGACTCTCGGACAAACATGCAGAGAGCTTGTCAGGACTAAGGATGAATATAGAACCTTCATCCAATTGTGCAATGCACTGTTTAGAGACCAACAGAACCTACCTCAAATGTTTATTCTCCAATATGAAAGCAATCATTTGCCAGTAAACTTCTACTATCTTAGTACACTTGGAATTCTTATTTAAAACCAATTAGCATATTAATCTGTTAATACATTATTGTGCTGTAGGGAAAGTTTTATATTTGTGCAGGGTCTATACTTATAAATGACTTTCAGATATACTCTGCTTCTAAAGATTTGGGGCTTTTCATCAGTATGTTATAGATGAAGAATCGAGGGTGCCAAAGCTGATTAGCTTTTTCTATGTTGCTCTGGCTGTTAGCCCCAGGGCCTGGACAGGAATTCAGGTTTCAGTCCCACAGTTGTACCCAGTCATCAGCACAGCTGAGAAAATAGGCATAAGAAGATAGAGGCTCTGAATTCTAAGTTTCTATGACCTCTCTGTGATAATGTCACAATGCTTGGGAAACACATTGCAGGATAAATTATAATGAGTGCATTAGAAAAGGAGACAATGAAGACAGCAAGCACTGAGCAGTGACACATTCTTCAACAAAGGGTGTGCTTAGGCTGTGCCATTTGACAAAACTTACCAAATGGAAGGATGCTGAATCCAATATTTTTGTTTTTTGGCTTGGATAATAATACAAAAAGCAAGAGCTTTGCCATTATAGACTACAGTAATTTTCTTTAGACATACAAAACAATGATAAATTTGAATTTAAAAGAATTCAATGAATTAGTGTTATAACATCCAAAGAGAATGTTCATTTGGGCCATGACTTTAGGAAAGAAGCCAAGTATTCCCACTTGTAACTGACTTTTGAGGACAGAAGCCATTTTTAAAAAAATCCATCCCATGTTCTCATATTTATCTTTTATTCTGAGCTTCTATTCATTTTTCCAGGAATATATTGGGACTAAATATGTACATGTAAATTGTTTGAGTATACACAGGCTTGATTTAATTACTGCATTTGTTAGCTTACTTGCAATAACACTACAACAAAAGTAGTTGAAGCCAAAGTGATAATTTGAAATACCAAGAATCATACAGTCCAGGGGCTGCCAACCTATTCTTTTCTTTTCTTATTTTTTTAACTTACTCTTTTCTTGTTCTGTTTTCATGAAAAATTATGTATTAGGAAGCTCTTAGCTATAAGTTAGATCTAATGTTTGGTGGAGAGATGAGAAAAGCAGGAAGAAATATTGACACTCTTAAAACCAGCTAAGGACAATGTAAACCAAATACAATTTTCTCATGTAGATTTTTTTTAGTTTGTGTGCATGTGTGTGTGTGTGTGCTGCTGCTGCTGTTGTTGTTGTCATTATTTTTGTTGTCATCACTTTTGTTTCCAGAAAGACTCTGTCTTCAATTGAGGATTCCCAACTGCGTAGAACTTGAACACTCTCCTTATCTCAGAGTTAGCTCTTGTTTAAAAACTGCACAATGTAAATGGTGTTTGGTATGTAATGAAAAGCACTGAAATTGCTATATTGTGCCACAGATTCACTGCTGAACATGTCATGAGGCAACATTTTATAGGCATTGTAAAATCTTTTTACCACACACAGCTGTATTACCCAAAATTACTCAAATCTGCAGGGCATCTGAAACTCACTTTGCAACAGTAATAGGCTTTGCTGCTTAAAAAGTGATTATGACTAATGTACGAAAATAATTATCACTAGACTCAATTGCTGAAAAGAAAGACTATATATATATATATGTATATATATATATATAGTCCCACAGCTATATATAGCCTATATTATATATGAATATATTATATGAATATAATATATATTAATTCTCACTGATTTTTGAGCAATCACCAGAAAATGCTATGCGATCTTCAAATCTCACATCATGAGGCAGAAACAGGAAAATATCTTTCAATTTACTAGTCTATACAAGGTGGATTTTATTGGCAGTATTTATATAAACCCTAAAACGTTATTATTTTAATATACATTTTGAATTAATTAGAGAAATTCTGAAAACCTGATGAGCAAAATTGCCCTACAGGATGGACTCCATAAAGGTTGAGGCAACATAAAGATATGGAAAGAAATTATGAATGAAATCCAATAGGCATGGTTTTAGCCATGAGCAATTCCTTCATCTCTCTGGGCCTTGCTTTCTTCTTCTTTACAAAGACAGTTTTGGGCTAAGCTTTGCTGGGGCCTCTTCTACTGTTAGCTTGCCATGATTTGATCTTAGATGATCTAAGGTAGAAAAAGTTTGCTTTCCAGTTTTTTTCTCCTCCTTCTGAGAGAAAGCTTGAGAGGAAGCTTTGCAAGAGAGGTAGTATTGTGTTTTGCCTTAAAGGGCTTTATGTGAAAGAAAGTGATTTGGATCATTGAAGACTCAGTGAACTGGCTGCTGAAACAGCATGGTGGAAAAGGACAGAAGTGGCTCAGGTAAGGGCTGGGAAGGTACAGTGGCATTGAAGAAATCTAGTTAATA
The DNA here is from genome assembly GCA_004363535.1 of Dasyprocta punctata. Taxonomy (NCBI): domain Eukaryota; kingdom Metazoa; phylum Chordata; class Mammalia; order Rodentia; family Dasyproctidae; genus Dasyprocta; species Dasyprocta punctata. Next base: position 22,088 of record RJWM01006686.1, read on the forward strand.
GTAATTTTCACTTTCTTGGGTAAATGTGGCAAAGTATTTTTAGGGTCTTGGGAAGTGTGTGTTCTCTGCTCCCTGACCTCACCTTTAGTGTATATGTTCTCACAGTGGAAATCAGATGGAAGTGATGTGTGTCATCTGGTACCTGGCCCTTGGAAACCTTCCCTGCCACCTCTCTGTGCTCTTTGGTTTTGGCTGACCAAATGAAAATGACCCATGTGAAAGGTTTGGGTTATGAAATTATGATCTGTCTGCTTGGATTTCTAAATAACAGGTGGTGCTGAACTAGTGCATGGACTCAAACTACTCAAATTATTAGATGGGTGAGGCATAAACTCAAAGAAAGATGAAAAATACTGTGAGGGTAAAGCTGATGATGTATGAACTGTCTGCACTATCATTGCTTGGTACTTAGAGGTGCTGTCCTCTCTGGGAACACTGACAGGGAGGAATGACTGTCAAAGGCCTCAGAGCACAAAGCACCACTGGTACCCATCACTGTCCCTCACACATGTGGTAAAACTAATGCCTTGTGCTACAAAGAAATATCTACAGGAGACAGAAGGAATAAATTACCCTGACTTATACTTTCATCAATAGAAGTCAATACAAATAAATAACTTTTGCGTTTCACTTCATTTTGCTAATTTTAAGCTTAATATCAAAATTGAAATTATATAGCCATGATAGCCTATAACTAGGTGGTCTTACTGGATTTGGGTTGGGTGATTCAATTACATCCTTCTTTTGTGGCTTCTGCTGTACTTTCAGCCCATGCCAGCTTCAAAATTTTATGCATTTCATTAAAGAATTTTAGTCACAGTTCATTGAAAGTGTATTGTGGATTAGGAAGTTTGATGGGAAATTGGAATCTGAGGAAACATAGGACATACATTCTGTTTTTGAGGAGTTCCTAATCTAATGGAGCAAAGGTCCATTTAGTTTTAGTGTAAAAATTAAGAGAACAGGCCAAGAGTCAGGCTAGAACAGTTAGAACACTGACTTCCTATTATTAGTTGTGTAAATGTGGACAAGTTACCTCCTTTCCAAGTGTGTCATCTGTAAAACAAGAAATTACATTATAGGAAGTCAAAACAACCAAATGAGCAAATATACTTGAGGTTAGTTAGTGTTTGCTTTTTAAATACAACAGCCACTTAGCCTAGCTATTCCCCTTCTATGTATTTTTCAAAAAAAGTTAAGGACCTACTAGTACACTAATGCATGCATATTCATGTTTGTAGCAGCAAAATTCATGGTAACTAAAGCTTGAAAGCTACCTATAAATCCATCAACACATGAATGGATCAAGAAAATGTAGTATATATACACAACACACAGCACTACTCTGCTGTAAAGAACAAATTTGAATCATTTATAGAAAAATTGATGTACTTTGAGATCATTAAGTTAGCGAAATAACTCAGATACACAAGTTTAAATATTGTGTAACTTCTCTTGTATGAGAAACCCAAAGTATAGTTTTTAAAAATGTAGACAGTAGGAAACAGGGAGTTAAATCTTTTGCAAATGGAAAGAAGATCCAGAGTCAGAAGTTGGACTCTTATTTTAAATAATTATAGTCTACAAATAAGGAAATCCAAATCCTATTCATCTATTTAGGAATATTTTATTCCTTCAACTTTGGAAAGGAATGATTCTTATACTTTGATATGCTTTTGTGCTCTCAAAGTTCTTAAATTTATGGGTCAAAGTTAGTAACTACAGAACAGAGAACCATTCCAAGTTTTGGACTGAATGGTAAGAAACTTCAATATTTTCAAATTGTAGCCATAATATCTGAAAGACAGGCTCCCCCTTCTTACAAAATGGCCTCTATTTTGTATAATTGAATGCTTTCATTACTCTGAGAATAAGATTCCCATTCCTTACCATGCCCTGCAAAGCCCTTTCACTTTTTATCTGCCAATATTATTAAGTATCTACACATAACAGGCACCAGGTAGTAAATTCATGGATTAGAAGGAAAAACAGAAAAAAGGATTTGATTTCCATCTTGGAAAAGTCATAATCTTTTTATATGCTTTCCCTTTTTTGGTAATAGATAAGGTGGGATTGATGAAAAGATGTATAAATAATATCAGGTGGGTTCAATATTAGAGATAGGCAGTCAAGGAACTCTGGGAGGAGAGAAATAAAATCCTCAATTCAGGGGAGTTCCCATGGGGAGACAGCTACCTTTGAGCAGATGCTGACAGCTAGCATGCTCTTCCCTGAGATGTTCACTAGTGGAAGGGACTAGCAGGCAAGGGGACTGCAAGGGGTCAAGGCAGAGTCGCATGCTTCAGGGAAATAGTAGCTCCTGTTTCTCCTTTGAAACCTCCCACTACTCAGTCTTCATAAAACTTGGAAAGTCTGACCAAAACAGGCTTACAGACATCAGATGTGTGAACAGGAATTCTATTCTTGGGAACATCAAAAAATAAGAATTAACCCTAATAATTTCATTTGAAATCAATTAGCATTTTCATTTACTTTGCTCTGATGAAGAAAGAGTCCACATTTTCTTTGTAAAAGGACATTTCAACACATGACACTTAAATTACTAAAAAAAAAAAAAGCATTATGTTGTAATTAGGTTAACTCTATTTCCTCACTCCTCCCTCCAGCTACCTCTTTCCCAAATAGATTACTTTGGGAAAATAACAGTTATTCAAAACAAAACACGGTGGTGTATCTTGCAGCCAAATGAAGCTGATTGACAAGGTGCAATGTGAGAGCCAATATCAAAGTGACAAATTTGTCCAGTAAAAATGTAGCTTGAGCAGCTTCCTGATCATTTTAAACATTAATTGTAACATACTTCTTTACTATTGAGATAGTTATGAATAATGATGTGATGTTAATTTAAATTTACAACATTCATTAATTTCAGCTGTTTTCATCATTAGGAAAAACAATGCAAGAGAAGCTTCAATAGTTTTCAGGAGCAACATATGAAGCAAAAGTGGAGGCTGCAATACACAGCAGCCCTTTCCCCAGACTCAGAGTTCTGCCAAGATCAAGCCCTCAGAAAAAAAAAAAAAACCACAAAAACAAAAAACAAAAAGCACGCTACTGGGTAATTTTTGTTGCATCCAAATCTGAAAGACCTTAAAATAAAAGGAAATTTCTAATTCTCCAGTTTAATTTGGTACCAGAATATGATTAGTCTCGTTGTGTTTATGGCAAGAAATATATAAAGGCTACATTTATGCCCCATGTAAAGGATGTCATATAACTAACATAATTTTTCCCTTTGAGTCCATGGGTGACTCAAGACTATTATAATGTTCAAATTTTATAACAGGAAATAGAAAGTCAATTGATATCTATTTAGAGCCATCAACATCCTTTTATAAACAACCTAGCTGGACAATGAATAATTACTTTGTATAAGATTAGAAAGATCATAGAAAATAATTTATTAGGACTGATTTCCATATCAGTTGCTGAGCCAACAGACTACTGGCACTAATTATTTACTTAAGCTGAGTCACTGTAACTCTGAGTCAAAATGCTTTCCAAAGTTTGATATTGGCTTAAGCTTTTTACCTCTCAGAATTGATGGGCATAATCCTTCTACAGGACATCCGCTCTATTTTTTCCTTTTTCTCTAAAAAGATTTTAATGCTGTGTCAAAGTCAGAGATTTTATTTTATTTTTGTTCTGCTCTACATAATCCAGTCTTTATTCATGAGTAAGAATATGGAAAAAGGCACATTTATAGCCATGCTTATCAATAAGCTTTTTTACTCATTTTTTGTTCATTCAAAATAAGACTACAGTTATTGTTATCAAATACTTAAGCAGTGAGTAATGCGCTATTAGATACTGTTTCCAAATCATTATATGCATGGCAAATGATGTAATCACACATAGTCTTGGTAGGTTAAGAGGAAGAGAGCTCACTCTGTGGTGATCAATTCATCAATTAATTGCTACGCAATTATGAATATCTACTCAGGGTGTCTGCAGAATCATAGTAACTTTTGAAAACAGCCACCAACCACCTACTAATGAAATAAATCTCATTTACTTGATTGACAATAAGAATAACAACAAAATACGTAAATGACAATGCCTAAAACTGTAAAGAGGGGGGAGAAATTGACGGGGCAGACTGTGGAAGACATATTTGATTAGGCATTCTTTTTGACTCTTCTGAGATATCGTTGAACTCTGTTCTGTGACACAGAGAACTACATGGTTGGCTTATTCTTGATTCTGAATCAAGTATATGCTATTATTTAACCAGAAAACTTCAGAGATTTTGTAAAAGGCAAAGATAAAAAACCCCAAAGAATTGAAAGAAGAAGAGAACAATGATCCCTGGGATATACCAGTTTTGGCATCAGTTGAATGGTTGGAAAAAACTGTGAACTGTTTTGAAAAAAGAAAACATTCTGGTCAATTACTCTTATATACCACACCCAAATTTAAATAGTGATCTGTTAATATGTCCCACCCTTCCATAAACTGACTCTGTTTACCGAGGAGGTTCTTGCCTTTGGATCACTGTTAAATTGCAGGCCGAAGTTTGGCTGAGACTTCATTCACCTCAAATTTTAAAGGGCTAACCTTCTAGTCCTATCATACCTGGCAACTGATACATGACAGTCCACTGGAAATTTAATTGCAGCTTTCCACCAGGGTGCCCCACACAGGATCCTCCTGTAGCTTGGAGCTTACACCATGTGTTTGTTGGGAGCCATTGAAGCTGGAAATTGACCTGGGGCATGACCCAGACATGACCCTACCAAAAAACAAAGAGCACCTGGGTCAACCACATGAACAAGTTACCATAGCCCAGAATAACACCAAGCTCCTAGACAATCCAAGCAATGGGTTGCTAGGCAGAGAGGCTGAAATTGACGTCATCCTTCCCAGTATATAAATAAATATGCTGCATTGGTTGAGCAGTACCTTTCCTCCCATCAGGAGGAGAGGGGCTCCACCTGACCCCAGCTTTGTCTTTTCCTTATTTTTCTCATCCTCTTGTGGTCCTTAACCCCAAGAACCTCAGGAGCTGCATGGGGTGTGGCATGTGTCGGCTGGAATTTTAAAGGGCATATGTGAAGAAGGAATTTCCCAAGAAATCCAGGAGAAGACTGTAAGAAATCTTGTGACCTATCATTAAAACACCCAGACCATCACTTCTGTTACTCTATGTTGTTAGCAAGCCATGAAGTCTAGCATAGATTTAAGGGGAGGAAAATGTTCTATTTCCTGAAACGAGAACAGCATGTGTGTATAAAGGGAAAATGAATCCATAGCAGTCATCTATAAAAACTAACATGGAAGCATTGTCTCTGTCTTCATCCTTAAAACAGACTGTGAATCCTTCACTATGGGTATGGATTCTATACATTTGCTATGTTCACAGATACTGATTATAAAGAGGGCACACCAATGAGGATCATATCATCCGCTCACATAAAGCAAATTGACAATTATTCAGAATAAAATTCAAACTCCTTACAGTGGTTGACAAAATACTGCACAGTTTGCCTATTCTATCTTCTCTGATCTCATTTTATTCATTTTTCCCCTTACTTAACTCTTCTCCACTGACATTCTTACTTTTCTTTCAATAATCTAGCTCCACTCCAGTGTCAAATTCTTCTGCCCCTCATTACAAAAATTCTTCCCCCACATTTTCATATGCCCATTTGTTCACTTCTGTCAAGTTTCTGTAGAAACACTTCTTCAGGGAGAGTGACCTTCTATAAGTTTCACTTACCATGCTTCACTCATTTACCATGTCTCCACTATCAGAAATTGCCTGCTCATTTTTCTGTTTTAGGTGTCAGTCTCTCTTCACCTAGTATAAGTTCCACTTGAGCAGGAGTCTTTCCTATCTTACTTCCATGGCTCTAAAATCAGTAAAAACATTTGGTATAAGTTCATAGTACAACATTATGCTTTTGCAAAATTATATTCTTGACAGCCATCTCCATTTCGTGTTTCACAAACATTCTGAATTATACCTTCAGTTGTTAGCTACAGGATGAACAGGCAAATGATGCCCCACTTAATCTGCCAGTAAGTTCTTTGGAGGCAAGGGCATAATCTTATTCCTTTCTAAAGTCCTGCTGCCCATCTCAGTGCCCAGTATGCAGCACATACTTCTTAAGTGTTTGGTGAGTTGGAAAAGGTTAAGCTGAATCATAGGGAAAGGAAGAAAACAGTAGATAATTGAACAGCAGCAGATAGCATCAGGAGTAAGACCACACTGGCTTCTTCCTTTTATGCACACTAATTTTGTTTTTGGTTAAGGCTCAATTATATATGCTTTTTCCTTTTAAAAAAATGCTACTATTGTGTACTATGTTAAGAGAAGTAATACACAAGGGTTATTTAGAGGTAAGGCATGAATTTGGGCACTTTTTATGCACTTTTTATGGTACAACCTTTACTCTTTCTCCTGATCGTTTGCAATTTTCTTGTTTAATCTATGAGGTGGAGGTGCAGAAAGTAGGCACCAGGTACATTAAATGTAATTCTATGCTGTCTGACAAAAGGAGTTTTCTGTCTATGTGTTTTTATGATTGCTTATTTTTTCCATGTTATGTATACCTGTAGGTACATTTATATTTTTGAAATTATATCTTTTGTGTGTGTTTTGCATGTGTCTTTCACTGACTATATGAATTAGATGCCATATTTACCTCCAATACACAGAATTGTTATTGGCAAGAAAAGTTTTCCCTTTATTTTAAAGGAAGCAGATTGGTCCCATATTTCAATGAATTAAATATATAATTAAAACTCTTCCCCAAACATTGCTTATAGGGTGTAGGGTGCATTTCCATTTTTTAAAAGAAAGAATAAAAATAAAAGCAGTCTTCCAGCAAGATAGCTAAATCACATTTTGTTCACTGTGTGCAGAGAGAAATTTAAAACTTCATCTTAGCATGCTTCTTTTTACCACAGTCATTCAGTAACCAGTCCACTGCTCTGTTACAGGGGCCCTTCAGAACACCCCTGTATTTGAAGCTTTCTAGGTAGGAAACACAGCACACATAAAAAAAAAAAAAAACAAACAAGGTTAGCTCTGGCATGATGCTTGCAACAGTTGCAAAGATTACCAGATAGTTTACAACATGGATTGATTAATAATTGTACAACAAGTTTTTCAGCAAAGTTTAAAAGATTTATGTCAGCTGAAGATGGTAGATGATTTAAGCTAATGGAAAGACAAACAAAACTAATTAATAGAATATATGACTTTGTGGTTAGATTGGGAAATCATTAATTGTGTTTTCTGGTCCAAGAATTCCTATGAATTGGGAGTGGCAGTTTAAGATATGTATCCCTTTTCTGTTTGTTTCTTCAACAAAAACGTGAGATTAATGTCGTCTTTTTAAAAATAAAACAGTGGTAGAAGTTTTAGTGTGTACTGCAAAATCGTCAGACTGAATGTGGCACAACCTGTTTCAGTTCCCGAAAGAACATAAGTACTCCCCCTGCAAATGCCCATCACTTCCATCGGGGCATGTCTATTAGAGTCCAAGACAGATGTACTATATTTAACTGCTCTTCTGCTCTATGGCTTAGTCTGTAATCTAATGCCAGCTCCCATAAAATTCAAGCTGTAGCAAGTAACCTTGCACAACAGATAGTTCACACAGCTTTGTCCCTTTGAGTTTATGGGAAACAGCAGGAAAATCAGTAGACATACAAGGCTGGCATAATTATCAGATTACTCTCCTTAGCTAGTTGCAGAATCTTGGACATTGTTTATTGAAGCCAATTCATAGATCGCTCAAGTAAAATCACTTTTAATACTTTTCCTCATATCTGATATTTTTAACATAAATGAGAAAATTTTCCCTAAATTCCCAAACTTTTTTTGGTGCTTCACTTTAGTCACTGAATGCATCCCACTATAACTTTATTTTCCCTACTAGACTGAAACCTTCTAGAGGGCAAGGTCTTTGTCTAATTTGACCTTTTATTTATCAGCAAAAGAAGGATACAATGCTCAGTAGAGAACATTTGTGCACATTTAATGAACAGGTGAATGGATAGAAGATTTCGAGTGACCGTATAACATGTCTGTACTTTTGATGTAGGAATCAAAACTATAAGCAGCTAGTATCTGAAGTTATACTGAGAAGATCACCTAATTTCACTAACCTGATTCTATGACCAGAGTCTAACTTCAAATGTGCAAGAAGCCAGAATTTGGGCACTTAGTATTTTTAGCCTGCCCAATTAAGAGGAAGTCAGATATTATACAATAGAGATTACAAATATTACCATTTATCACCAGAAATGATTGAGAAGAATTTCAGACCAAATCTGTGTTCATTAACATGCTCTAAGATTGATTAGCTATTCCTGCTGATGGCAGTAAAAGGAACAGAGACATGCATTTGAAATTTCTAATTAGGTTCTGATACCTTATTTTAAAAAGGATGAGCTGGAAACTGCAGAAATAGTCACCTTCCTAAACTCATAGCAATAGCCAAGGCTCTACCCAAGAGCTCAGTTTTCAAGACTATAAGAAGGAACCTAGCAGGAAATAGAGTAATAAAGGAGAGCCTTTAAAAGAAGCAAAATTCCTTATCTGACTCAAGAGCAACCTCTACCCTTGAATCTCCAACTCACCTAGAAGTTGGATAGATGCCCTCTTCATGCTTACTGAGCTACAGAGAATGGAGAGGGTAACTAAAATGCTGAAAGAGAGGTGCAAACAAGGTTGACCCTCCTAATTCTGGTGGAGACTGCATTCAAAAGCACAACAGTCAGCAACAAAGAGTTCAGAGGCTTATCCAAATACCGGCATATCTCCATCGCCAGGTGCTGGGAAAGACCAACAGTTATCAGAAGCTCTTCTTGGTGTTGCCTTAACACAGATCAGACACACATGTAGGCCTCATTGATCAGAAACAGAGTAAAATTTTTTATGTTTTATTATGTGAATACTCATATACATAAAAAAGTAGAGATTTCATATTGTATCACACGCTGATCTCTGATTTACTGTGATTTTTACAAGACTTACATCTCACCTCGCCTCTACCCCGAGAACCCATAATTTGAGTATGTCCATTCATTCATTCTTTTTTGTCCTCTTCTATCCATCAAATTTTTATGTAGTGTTCACTAGATCCTCATGTACTATGCTGATTATTGACCTTGTTGTTGTTGCTAATTCCAGCTATTATCCTGATGAAAATTATATTTGAGACATGCTCTAATAACTATAGGGCATTTGGATGGATAATGTGTGTCTGTTCCCCCAAGGCTAAGGCCAGGAAATAGTAGTATATAGGCATAACAAAAGTTAAATTTCAAGGTATTGCATTCCGTGACATTCTTTATCTTGTGAGAAGCATGTGATAACACTGACTAAGTACATATCATTTATTAGCTGGCTATGTAATTACTCCAGTATTTTGAATGAAATAATTACTATGAGTGTTGTGGTAGTGCACATGACTGTACAATTCCTTCCATAGCAAATTAGATAGCAAATTCTGACTGAGGGGAATGGAGGAGCAGTGCAAGGAAGTGGGTTATTCACATGACTTGACTTCTAAGTAGTGAGAGTGATATTGCAAGGAAAACTGAAGGATGAACCCTTGAGACACATGAGTGCTACTACTATTGCCTCTGCCTTGAATTAGACGCTACCTTTGAGCAAATAACTACTGCTCTTTGAACCTCAGTTTTTCCAGTGCAAAATATAGGAGTTGGATTTAATAATTGCTATGGTTTCCAATGTGTCATAAGACTATGCTTTGTTCTGATCTTGAAATAAGAGTAAGCAACCACCATTATCTCATGACTAGATTTGCCTATATGTTGTAATTACTCCAGTGCACTCCATTTTCTGGGAGTGACATTAAAACATATGATAAGAGCTGTTTTTAAAGCACAGATATCTATTTCTCATAACTGTATTATGCATTGTGATTGTCTAGTTTATGTTATGCAATACCTCCTTCCATTTACACAGCTAGCTAAAGCATATATCCATGTTCCTGTGCTTATAGAATGAAAATTGAAGTTATGAAACCCAACCAGTAGGATTTCAAATAATAATAGTCTTTTCCACTACTATTCAAGTGGCTATGCAAAACTTAGCTTCTGATATAAAGTGGCCTCTGCTGGTTTTGCTTTTTTTCCCCTGAACTGTTTATCTATTTGGTATTAGTAGTGCTAGTCATAGGCATGGACAAATGTAGATGCAGGAAGTCCAGGAAGTCAAAAAAATGTAGATGCATCTGATGTTATGATAGACACATTCTTGAACAACTGCGTGAATAGTTATAACTAATTGGAAGGTCACTTCAGTGGAGCAAAATTTTAGGTAATGAACAATTACATTTCAGAGCACTTCCTCCAGAAGTCACTTAGATGTGTGCTGAAGTAAAAGCATAGCTGGATTTTAGCAGGGTTCAGGTAGGTTTCCTGATGAGAAAATCTCTTCTTCAGTCACATCCTGCTGAATTTTCCTTGGCCCCTTGCTTTGTTGAACACATCCTTCCTGCTTTAGCGCCTACTTTGGTATCCCATACATATTGTCAGTTGTGCTGTTCCTCCATTGTTTTAAATTGATTAAAACTACTAGCATAGTTTTAATGATCAGTGCGTCTTGAGGCCAAGTAAAAATAGCAAAATTTGAAGAAAACTGAATAAGTAAAATAAGAGGAAGAAATAAATGAAGCAACCATACAGTCAACAAATGAGAAAACATTAGTCTATTAGCAAAGTCACCTTTATTAAAATAATAATGATAATAGAAATTAAAAAGTGACTTAAAAAGTAGTGATAGCATAGTAGAGAACCAGACTTAGAAACAGAAACAAGTGGCAGTTATTAATAATGTTTTGATTTTTAACTATTTAAGGAACCCTTGGAGCACCAGTCTGTGTTCATCAGCCTCACTGACCTCTGAGAAGATGTAATTGTTTCCTTCATACTCTACTAAACTTGGAAAAGGTAATGCTTTATGCTTCGCTTTTTATTTATAACACTATGGCTAATGTATTTTTAGTTATACATTGATTACTTTCATGTCATTTGGAAATTTGGCTGTTGTAGCAACCCATTTGTGCAATTTCAGGGTTCATTGTGTCATAATCTCTGCTTCCAGAAAGGAGTCAGTAGGAACTTCAAAAGATACATAATTTTAGGAAACAAAAATGGGTAACAAAATGATTAGGGTGAGGAATTTATGAAGAGTTCAGCAGATTTCAGTAGTGGAACATGTACTAGAGTCCTAAAGTAGAGATTTTCCAATATGACCCCAGAGCCACTTGCTGGCTTTTATACCTGAGACAAGTTTCTCACCCTCTCAGAGTAACAGGCTTTTCATCAGAAAACAGAGCTTAATAGAATAAGCTATTTCAGGAAGTTGTTGGAATATTTAAACAACATTAAGCATTCAAAATATTTAACACAGGGCCTGACAGATGATCGATGCATGATAAAAATCAATCATTATTGTCATTATTAATTTTTTACTCAATGATTGGGAGAATTTTGGGTATTGAAAACATATAGAAGAGTGAAACTGGCAGTACTAGAGGCCACTCAGCTATTTGCTATGTTTTGCTAAGGTCTCAATTCCCTTACCACTCTGCTACTCAGATGGTAACATCCAGCATTTCAGGAGAGCTTCATTTGTAGAAGGTGCCATTTCACATGGTTTCTATGAGTTTTTTCACAATGAACTGTAAGTCAAATGCTGCTGTCACATACTCATTTCACAGATGAAAAAACCAAGACACACAACATTTGAAGAACTTGCCTAAGACAGCAGCCTTGAACGGACAACAAATAGTGACCCTAAGAAAGCATGGTCAAGCCAAGGTCAGCTGAAGCTCAGGTGGCCATGAGAGATGGCATGTTTCACTCAACCTCCTGCAAGTAATGCAGAAGTTGTGCACATTGTGTGGACCTCAGTGTGGGGCTGCTGATAAAAGGCAACTTTTTCTAATTCACTAGTAAAAAGAAAATAGAGATTTTAGATTCTCACATGGGTCTTGCCCTGTCCTGGAAAAGCCCTGGCCCTAAACTGCCCCATCTTCACATGTTAAGCATATCCTCTACCTATGGAGTGGGACTTAGCTGCTTTCTCTCCAGCCAGTACTCTGTTCTCATTGTGGGTGTGCCTGGGAAAAGACAAACCATCTGAAAATCTTAACCATGAGAACGGACGCCCCGTGTCACTTGATCAGAGAAGACAGAGCTGTTAATGTACTGGAGTACTCTTGCTGAGGAAATGAGTCACACCACAGAGCCTGGCCGCTGTGGCATCATAGGGAAACTGTAACAAAACTCAAGGGCTGCTCTCAAGTGGAAGAAAACTTGACAGGTAGCCAGGAAAAGGTGCAGTGGGTGCCAGACTCCTCATAAAAGAAAGGCTTCACAGTCAGTCCTCTTGCTATAACTGTCTTGCCCGCTTTCTCTTTTTAAAAGCTATTTTTCCTATTGTAAATAATTCCATTAGATGAGGATTATTATCTCTTTTCACACAAGAGGCCCATTCACAGCCTTTAGCAGTAATGAAAGGGAAAAAGCACACACAATCAAAAAGATGAGGGGTGTGGTGTGTTCCACCAAGCGGGAAGCAGGAGGTGGAGGATGGGAGGAGCTGGGCTTTGTAAGGAAGGGCCCAGTATGTCAAGCTTGCCTGGCCATTTGGACAAATTTCCCTATAGCTAGTGCTGATTACCATTAGAACAAGAGGCATAAAAAAGGAATGTATATGTGTGTATGGTATCCAATAGCTTTGGAAACTAGAAAAATAGGAAAGATGCTGAGTGCTGTGCAGGAAGAGCATAATTGGTGACCAGAGAGCACAGTTTCCCCAGCCTTCAGCATGAAAATTTAACTCCAGTTAGTTTAGTTCTTAGTTCTCCTATGCAACATTAGAATGAGATTTTTTGCCATCAGTTAAGGTAAGTATTTCATAAGATAGGCAAGCAAGTGATCTTCCACAAAACAAACTTTTTTAAATGTTCATTGTAAAAATAAACTCTTCTTAGGAACAAGTCCTTGACAACCTTTATAGTTAGATTTTTGGAGTCAAGCATCCAGACCAGATTGATCAGTCGCCAAGTTTTTCTCTTCAGGTTTTCAATCAGAGGTGATAAATCACAAGGAGAACAAAGAATAAGTCAGGGAACCAGCAGGACTTATTGGTTAAAAGAAAAGACTATAGATTCAGACTGCATAATTCAAATTACCTCTATTATCCAATGATACCAGAGTATGGACAAGTTATTCAATTCCCTGTAGTTCTGCTTCTCATCTGTAACTTGGAGAAATGAAAAATGCAGAAGGTTGTGAAGCTTAAGTAGCTTAGTGTTCGTGACATACCTAGAACAGTGTCAGCAGTTTTTAAATAATTAATTAATAATTAGTATTATCAAAGATTTTTGGTAAATACAAAGAGGATCAGAATTTTCTCATATGCTGTCATACAGGACCAATTTATGAGCACATAAAACATGTAATGGTTCTTACTGTGAATTGACTTGCTTTGATATATGAAGTGCTAATATTTTGTTGCGAGCCACATGCAAATAATACTTTGTCAACTGTATGATCTTCAGAAATTTGATAATAACTTGTTACCCAGGTTGGATATAGCAGTTCCAATCATGGAATTTTTATGATTTCTTTCTATTATTTAGAATTAGAGTTCATTAAGAATAGATTGAATCAGTGTGTTCATTGCACACCCTATGATTTGGTGGTTTGAATAATGTTTGGGCAATGACCTTGAGAGAGAGAAACATATAGAAAATGTAATATTGTTTTAAATATGAAGATAAAAAATTATGAATCTCAAAGAGACAAGTATTCAAATCAACAAAGATATTTCTCTTTCAGACCCATCAATCAGACAGGGAAGACCTGGGTAAAAGCAGTGTTCACTCTGTTCTGTACATCAGGGGCTCTTAGTGAGAAAGACCTAACTCTCAGTGTGCTTTGGAGATTTTCAGGGATAATTTTTGTGGTCACAATGATTGAGTATGCGGTTGCAACCTAGTGAGTGAGGTAAAACAATGTTAATGTTTTTCAAAGCGTTGACAGTCTGACATTGAAAAGTTGTTCTATGTCTCTCATAACTTTTTGTATTTCAATAAACATTCAAGTATACAGAACACTGGTACTGTTTTTCGCAAGATATCCTTTCTTATTCGAAGTTATTTCTCACTTCTCATAATATGTTAATAAAACCGCTCTATTATTATGTGGGTCAATGTTCATTTTTACTCTGGTATTTGCTTCTCCATCTGTTCTCTCATTTTTCTGTTTATCTTCCCTGTCATGGCTTCTGATGTTTTTACAGCTCTTAACCCAAAGGTAGTCATTTTAAGTAGGTCAAGAGAAAATCTAGTTAGTCATTAGGAGTTCTAGTGTAGTCATGCCCAAGATTTTCCAACTTACAATACATATTATTTTATTGTCAGTTGCTTCTATTTCTCCTTTATAAAAAGGTATTTATTAAAAATTTAAATTACATGTGAGATAGTATTTTATATTTATGAATTTCGTTTCAGAAATGGAAGGGAAGTATAATATTATACTTGTGCACAGATATATGAATATTTTATAATGAACATTTTGTAAATTGTTATATGTGTGAATGACATACCTATTTATGTATAGTAGGATATATATATGTATATCACAGCATAAGTATATATGTTATAGAATATGTATTCTATCAATCATATTGTCTACCATAAGTAGTATTTATGCAATGTTAGATTTATCTACTCACAAATGTGCCATTTCATGCATATCATGTACAAATGACTCTAATACATAAAAATACACATGTTGCATACATACACTGCACATCATGTACTCTATACACATTTGACTGTGTGTATTTGTTTACATCATATATGTGTGCATGCACACATGTATTCCACGACTTTGTGTGATGTTAGATAGATTGTTTAAAAATGTATACATGTTTTGAGTGTTTTATACCTATACATGTTATATAGATTTTGTTTGTTTATGTACAATCTGTTACATTATATATAATATTCATGTGTGATACATGATCTAATAGGAATGTATATAATATTTGCATAATAATAATGTGTGATGCATGATCTGACAGGGAGAGAAGCATATCTATTGGACACATTTTTATTATAAGGTAATGCCCATGAAGATAAAGTGCTATGAGGCCTTGCACTGATGTGTATTTAGTTTGATATCTCTCCTCAGATGGGGACTTACAAGTTCGCAACATTTATCATTTTAGTCATATTTCCAGGATATATTGTAAAATAAAATTCAACAAAACTAGAAGCACGTGAAAGTAATAGAGAAATGTATGAATGAGGTAATATATTCACTGATCACCAGCACTGAAGCAACTGAAGGTTAACTGGAAACCAGAATGCTCTGGCCAGTGTGTCTATGTCCCTGCTTTTTTCCCATTTGTAGATCTGAGACTAAGGCAAATGGTTCGGAATATTCTATAATCCCCATTTGCATTTTTGTATTGGCACATAATTCAATTTCCTATATGTAGCTTAGGCTAGCATCGGAAGTCCCCAAAGGCACAAGTTAAGGAAATTAGACATAAAAATTCACTAAAACACATGGGAGGTGGCACAGGCCCAAAGACAAGCTTTGAGAGCTCCAGCTCATGCACAGTTTGGCCCTCAGTCTACTCAGAAGTTCTGTCAGTTGACAAACACCATGTGAATCTCCAACTTCCTTATTGTGGCAAATGAGTCATTGAACAATCACATACAAGAAAGTCACTCCTGTTTATAAGACTCAATGCTAAGTATCCCCCAGTCATAAGATCATGTGTTGGATCAGTAAACCTCTGTAGATCACCAGGGCTGAGGAAGTCTTTGAGTCCAGAGGTATCCCAGTCCAGGCTATATAAAATACACTCATCCAGATTCTGTTTTGGCTTTTAGCTTTAACTAAGTTGATTATTTTGCTGCCTAGAGGCATAGTGAAGACTTGAAAGACGTATTTGTGTCTGCCATTGGCTCTGGTTCCCAAGACCAGCTCTTTCTCAAGATCAGTACAGCAAGGATCCTAAAAAGAAAGAGATGCTAAGAAGAACGGCTGAAGCTGTGTTATTTGCCAGCCTGTTGTGGTCGCCCTTTCAGAAGATCCCCCAAGGTTAGGCTACAAGGCAAAATATAGGCAATGGAGGCCCCACAGTTCTGGTAGGACAGCACGTGTGAGTTTGATATTTTCCTGAGAGACTGAAAAATCTACCCTACCCATTTATTGTGACCACTTTAAAAGTCTGCAACTTGTCTATACAGTCCCAACTTTCCCACTAGCTACATGGATTAAATGAATCTCAGGTACTTCTTTGACCCATTGTAAGTGGCTGCCTGGAGCACTAGACTAAGAAACAGCATAAACCTGAACCTAGACTCAGGCTATATAAGAGGGAGTTGAAATGGTAAATCATGTAATGATCCAACAGAAACATTCACATCATGAGATGCAAAAGGACTAACCACAAAATTTCTGTTTCAATAGACTTTTCACTGCAGAGTAGTTCTAAAGAAGATGCAGTAAAAAAAAAAAAAAAAAAAAAGTCCATTGAATATCACTATCATTGTACTTTCTCTTCCTTTCTTGGCATTCAGAGAGGATATAAACAAACAAAAAAGGAAACACAATGGACTCTCTTAGTGAGTCACTCTCAGACTGCATTCTGACTTCTATTTGGCTCCACCCTCCTGGTTTGCTCAGAAAGTGTTGAGACATGAGTTTTGAGTGAGTATGACAGCTGGTGTCAGAAGTGCCCATTGAACTCTTTTGTTCTAGGCAGTGTAAATCTTTATTTTTGCCTCCCTGTCCTCATCTGTTCCCAGCTGTACCTAAATGCTTTAAGATGATGCCCCATCAGCTAGTTGTACTAGATTCTTTCACTTGCTCTTTCATTTCCAATTCTCACTACTGTCCATCTTGTCCTGTACCCAAGAACTATGCCAGCTTGTTGCTTTGCAGTCTTCTGCTGGTTGGATTGGACCAATGGGTGGCAGAGCAAGGGAATGTCAAGTGAGATAGCATTAGAAAGAGATTGAAGAGGACACGTAGCAACTAGTGTTTGGCTATTTATTTCTCAAATTCCATCCCTGCTGAGTCATCACAGTCTGAATACTTGTATACAACAGAAAGCCACTATGTCAGTTTCTATTAACTGCTCACTTCTCTTCCCATTAGATGAAAATTAGTAGTACTCTCCTGCTGCTGTTCCTCTTTCTCCACCCATCCTCTCCACCCATTCTCACCTCTATAGTCTTTATTAGGTCCTCTTTCATTGTCTAGTTAGTGTGTGGCATGTGTTCCTGTGTGAATCCTTATGATGTTGTATACATGCTTCTGAACTTCTGTCTTTTACAGACAAGATTCTATTTACAAAACATCTTATCCACACAGTGAATGTGGTTGGCAGAACAGTGGCTCCCAGATGTGTCCATCCCTCCAGCAAAAGGGACTTTGGACATTCAAGTGAGAATGGGATCTTGAGCTGAGGTGATATCTGGAATTATTAGGTCGGCCTGCTGTAATCATCTAGGTCCTTAAGGAATTGAGAACATTTCCTAGCTGTGCTCACAGGGTGATCTGACTACAGAAGGAAGAATGTGGAGAGGTAATATTGCTGCTTTGAAAACGGAAAACATAGTAGGTACAAACCAAGCAATGTGAGTAGCCTCTACAAGCTGAAGAAGTCAAAGGAATAGATTGTTTTTCAGAGCTCTCAAACAGAAATGCAGCCATGTCAGTGCCTTCACTGTGGTACAAGGAATACCATGTTGAGCTGCTGACTGACAGAACTATAAGATAATAAGTGTGTTTTTTAACCCACTAAGTTTATGGCAATTATCATAACAGAAATAAGAAACTAATATAATACAAACCCTCTGGGATCCAGTTCAAAGACTTTCCTACTCATTTCAGGAAGCAATCTGATTCTGTGAGCACCTGAAAATATTAAATGCCACTAATGAAGGAAATAAAACAAGATCAACAAATGTAAGCAAAATTTGAGAAACACTGGAAGAGGTTCAGTCAATAAGTATTCCCCTGTAACAAGAAGTATTCATATTATGTAACTAATTTTCATAAAGGTAATATTTCCTTACTAAAGGCAAATGTCACAGAGAAACATAGTAAATGATTACTTATCAGTTATTTAATATTATAGAGTAATACTTGTGATCAAAATATGAGTTTAAATTTTAACAATTATTACACTAACAGACACACTGATATAACCCCTCTGAAAATATTCCTGCTCATACCCCTTCGTTATTGCCACTTTCTGGAGCAGTTCTGGAAGTTCTCTTTCCTGAGTGTCTTTAATTGCATTGCCACAGTTTCCTCAATGTTCTGAGTACAGTGGAAGAGAACATATTGTACATTTTATGAGATTCATTTCTATTAAATGGCATTCAGCACAACATGCATTCATAATATTTTTGACCACCTTGTCTCAAAATTCTGAAGTACACTAGATTTTCATTTTTAAGCTTCATTTTCGTTTCTTATCGAAAAATTTTTTATCACGGGTCCTAATAAATATTAGTTAATGGCTTAGTTAACTGAACACAGTGTCCTTACATCTCATCCTATATTATAAACTCTTTGTATGAAAAATAAATTATATATTGGCCTTTCCTTTGATTTCATAGAACCCCCTAGTGCAGGGGGCTTAAATAAGTACTGCCATTAGGCTGGTAAGTCAATGATAGACTCAGAAACCTGGGAAGAATTTGAAAAGATCACCTTGTTCCTTCTTTTCACAAATCTGGAGCTAACAGACATTTATCTTTAAGAATGGGAATAATCATTAGAGCAAAAAAAAAAAAAGAACACTGACATTTTTCTCTTGATATTATTATCTAGAATTTGCTGCACAATGTGGGTACTTTGGAAAGCCAGCAAATCTAAGGAGCAAATCTCATCTACTGAAACAGAACAGAAAAAAAAATGAAAAACCAAAATAGATACTGTGGACAAAATCTTGACAAGTCCCCAAATATTTAATTTCTTCTTCTAATTTTTATAGCTTTAGACTTTCTAAATATCACACATGGAAATGAATATGTCCTTTTGGTGTTTAGGAGAATACACATTTCTACTCATTGAACTTCAGATTTTATTAATTATTCTGGTGCAATGTTATTATAAACTGTTGTTGATTATTTGACTCTGCTGGGCATGTGAGTGATTCCAGAATGTCAGTTTTACATTAAAAGAATGTTGTTTGGGGAAACTAAATACAGAAATAAAGCATGCATTCAATTAAGGCTTTGATCTTCCCTGAGTTCATTTTTTAGAAAAAAGCGTAGGGTTCTGGATGCCTATGGGGGTTAATAATATTTTCCTAAAATGATTCTTATTCTTACAATAAGTATTAGTAAATATTCATTGTTAGTAATTAACTTGAATGGGTGATATTATTTTACCTCTCTTGATTGTATGTTCAAGTCCAAATACTTACAAATTAATTGTGCCATCTGCTTATTTTGGCAAATTTCAAAAACTCAAAAAAATGGAAGCATAACTGACCAATTTGCACACAGCTTCAAGAAAATAACTAGAATGAAGAATGATCAGGAATTGGAGATGAGAGAAGAGTTAGGAAGTGAAGGCAGAGAATTTAAAAAGAGAAAAATAAATAAACAAATGAAACATCTAAAACTGGGAGTGAGAACAGGAGAAGGGAAAAACCATACAGTGTTGAACTCAGGCAAGAGTCAGCTGCCACCAAGCCCTAAGTACGCAAAGAGATCCCCAGGCTCCTGGTGATTGACAGCCACAAGAAGCAGGATTGACCTTTCTGAGGCTTATGACTTGTTCTCTAGATAGGGATGGTAAAGGTAAAAGAGAATGCCAGAAAATTCATCCCACCTCTAAAGGATATTTTCTTTTACATATTTCCAGGGAAAGCTTTGTTTCCATCTTGCAGGCCCCATTAGTAATGAAAATGTACTCAGCGTTTCCTTTCTGTCCTTCACAGCTGAGACATGGGAGGTTTTCCTTGCTGCTTTCTGTCACCCTCACCTGGAGGCAATGTCACCTATATGAAGAGTGCCATGTTTCCTGAATCATAGAAAGCTGACTGATGTCGTTGAGTAGGGATTCGTTTCCCTTCCTGTTTGTAAGGGAAGAGGAAAGAAAGTGAAAGAACATGTGGAAGAGATGTACTGATTTCAAAGGACTGATTGTGGCTATGATCAAAAACACAACATCTTCCATCTCTTCTAAAAGCAATAATCAGGTCTTTAAAAAAAGAAAGCCATCTCTTTCAAAATAGGTCAAATGTTGAACCAGTATAAAAATTCTATTTTTTCCTTTTTTTTGTTCCACTCATGGCCCCGGAATGCTTGCTGACATAGCCCCACTTAGGTTTCAGCTTCTGGAGAGTGCCCTTGAGTTCTAATGATAACTGTAATGATATTTTGTGGGATCCCCACTGCTTAAACAAAGACAGAATTTATAATGCGCCTCAGAGCATCAAAAAATGGATGTTAGAAAACATTAATATTGCTATTTTTATCACTATTTAGTGAGCAGTGCTGGAAGATATTAATATTACCATCATCATTATTATGGTGAGATAACGGAGAAGCGGAACTCCATGTGGCAAAGAGATTGTTGAGAGGGAGAAAAAAATGGATGAGCCTATTTTTCCAAGTTCTTTAAATCAGGCTTAACTGGGAAAATAATCGCAGTGGCTAACAGAGTCAGAAGTCAGGGTAATTAAGTGGGTAAATGAGGCTGGTGTCATTTGAATTTATGCATTTTCCTTCATCCCTTTGTTTGCTCTGCCTTTCCCTTTCACTGGGTCTCCACTGCAATGTTGTTTATTCATGGAGGGCATGCCACAGTTTTTAATACTGGAGGGAAAATCTGAAACCCTTCATCCGCCTGGCCAATGTGTAGACTGGAGAGA
The DNA here is from genome assembly GCA_004363535.1 of Dasyprocta punctata. NCBI lineage: Eukaryota > Metazoa > Chordata > Mammalia > Rodentia > Dasyproctidae > Dasyprocta > Dasyprocta punctata. The sequence continues at coordinate 43,023 of RJWM01006686.1, forward strand.
ACACAGGGGGATCAAAGTGATATGAAGACAACAGGGGTTTCATTAAAATGTTCCGTTCTCTGCCCGAGGACAGAGCAGTGAGAAAAGGGTGAAAAAATCATCTAGCCCAAACAAGTTTAACTTAAAAAAAAAAGCAGCGAACCACCTGTGGTCTCCTTGGAAACAGGCAAGCACACCCTCCAGCCACCTTTTAATGAAACCCCAGAGCCCATTTATTAATTTATTAAAGAATCTATTTTCTGAAGATTCATAAACCTCATATAACTCATATTCCAACACATCTCTGCTATGCTAATGGCATGCACTTCTATGAATAATTAATTATTTAATTAGTAATAATTAGAGGTTGTTGTACAGGTCAAACCATTGGACTGACAGCATGCTATTGTCAAAATGTCATTCGAATTAATGAAACAGTGTTTAAATACAGTGATTCATCATTTAAGGTGGTTACCTACCTACCCACTCCCTCCCTTTTAAAATGCATATAATGTATGGAATAGAGTATTTAATCTTGAACATCCTACAGAAAGCATGTAGCCTTTCATATTGCAGTAGATGCATAGGGCAGGGTGAGCTAAGCACCTACATTTATGCCATTCAGACATTATAGCAACAATGCATGGGCATATACCATTTATATCTCTGGGACCAACTGATCATAAGGAAAAACGTGCACTCAAATTGAGTAATTAATAGTCTGAATATGTTTGTTGGATAGCTCCGATGAAATAGCCCTTAAAGATGATTACTAGTATTCTAAAACAATTTGCTATCACACTGTGCTGTTCAAGGCCTTGACACTGGCTTCCTCATTCAGGCCTCACTCCAATCCTGCTCAGAGAAACACGTGGCCTTTACTGTGTACATAGGAGAAGATAATGCAGAACGAGACTCTCTCAACTGGAAGCCAGGCTTTGCAGTACGCCTGTAGTCATGTCAGTCAAGCTCTGCATACCCAAGGTTTTATTTTTCACATGGAGCTAATGTTAGTAACCCCTCTATAGATAGATGGGAGTCAATGCCATTATGCTCATAAACAGTTTAGGGAAAAACCTGACTCAGAAGGTGTCCATAATGAATGATAATTATTACTAATTCCTACTTTAAGATATTTTATACATGCTAAGGAATGTATTTCACAAGGTAAAAGCTTATGCCCTCAATATTCAGATCAATAAACTAAGCCAGGCATAATCTGTCTAATCCTGTAAACCGGGGGTTACAATTTTTTTCTTTTAAGGGACAGACAGTGTTTTTGTCTTTGCGCTCATATGGTCTCTAGTGTGAAAGCAGCCACAGACAGTGGGAAAACACACTATGCACAAAAGAAGGCAATGACCTGAACTTGACTTGTGACTGAATGTTGTCAACCTATTGTCTAAGCCATACTGAAGGTAGGTGGGGCATAGTAACGTCTCAGTAAGTAATAGTTGGATTAATTAATGAATAAATAAATAAATACATCCAGGGCAATACTCTTTCTCTTAACACTAGCACTACTGTTGGACCAGATATTAGCTATTTAATTAAGTTTATAGCATTAAAATTGAATGAAATGTGTTTTTGAGTTTCACATACAAATATCAGATTTACCTACTAGTACGTGAATGTAGGAACTCTTTAACAGAAACCTATAGTGGAAGCTTTTAGCAAATCAAGTAGACTGCTTTTTAGAAGTCCATATGGTTAAAGATTTTCTTAAAAATAGAGCATCAGTGCTTGCTTTGGGATAGAGCTGATTGGTGGTACAAAATAAAAGAATTTCCATCTTTTAAAAGTGAGTAATTTATTTTATTTATCTCTTTCTTCATCCCCACTGGTTGTAGCAAAATAGGCAGAGTAGATGGAGGAAGACGACTTGTAGTCAGGGCTGAGTGTGAGAGAAAGGAGGGAGGCTTTGGGCTTTTACTGGGATCCCAGGGAAAGACACAGCCCTGGTTCCTCACAGCCTCCAAGACTGAAAGGCAGTGCGAGGCTTCTTTTGTAGGAAAGTAACTGAATCTTACATTCCAATTATTCTGTCTAACTGAACATATAACACTTCAAATAATCATAAAGCATTACAAGCAATTACCTATGATATTATGAGGAATCTTATAAACACAAAGAGGCGACTATTCCACTAGCTGCTATAAATGAGAGGACTTTTCTCATGAAGGAGGAAAAATAAACAGGACAACAGTGTCAGGGAGTTAGGAAAAATGATATTATTAAAGACACTAACAATCATCCATGTGTTTGCTGGACATTTGAACAAAAAGTTACAACAAAAGGTATAAAAGAATCATTTTTGTTGTTGTGTTTTGTTTTTGTGTGGTACTGGAAAATGAAACTCAGGGTCTTTGCACTGAGTTACATCCATAGCTCTTTCTAAAGTTTTTTTTGTTGTTGTTTTTGGTTTTTTTTTTTTTTTTTGTGGCACCAGGGATTGAACTCACAACCTCACTCCTGTCAGACAGGCACTTAAGTCACTAAGCCAAACTCCCAGCCCTAGTTTTTTTGAGGCAGGGTCTCACTGTGTAACTCAGGTCGGCCTTGTGCTGGCGTTGTAGTCCAAGCCAGCCTGGAACTCGCAACTCTTCTCCTACCTCAGCCTCCTGAGTGCTGGGATTAAAGGCATACGCCACCACACCCAGTTTCAAGGTTTTCTTTTTTGTTTCTCGTTTTCCTGAGACAGGATCTCACTAAATCTGTAAATCATCCAGGCTGGGGTTGAATTTACATTCTCCTTGTTTTAGCCTCCTGGTGTGTCCCACCATGCTTGGGTTTTCCAGTCATCTTTTTTCCTCTTGTGACAAAATATCAGATGGTTAGGTTAGTGGAGATATGGTAACTGGATAGGACAACAAAATCATGGGAGTGACATATCATCATCTTTGTGACATTTTATTGGTTATAAGTGTTATAAGTCCTATACAAGGACTCTTTGTGGAGATGAGTTTACACAAGGGTTTCAAAGAGAAAGGACATTTTAAAGATAACACTTTACATTGGCCCATCATAATGTCCTGTTTTCAATAAAGGAAGGTATATTTTAAAAATGAAAACCTTGGACCTACAAATTTTGTGATCCTACAAATGTCTCTTAAGCTTTCTGGAATTCATTTTCCTTTTATTAAAATTATAGACAATAACACTTAATTATTAAGGTTGTCTCATCTAGCATAGAATAAATATGAATTTTCCTTTAAATACTAATTTCAATTAATATTAATTGGCCACCCTGACCTCTTCTTTTCTTTACACTTACTTTTTTATTTTATGAAAAAGTAGAATAAAATTTTCTAGCAAAGTTATAAAGGAATAACAATAGTTAATATACCATGCATGCATCATTATCCTCCAAGTAGACACTCAGATTATTACAACACACACAAAAAAGGCTCACCCATACAGTGAAGAAATAAATAGATCATAGCAAAATGTTTTCTTTGAAATGAGCCCAGAGAAACTAGTAATATAAATGAAACAATTTAACATATGTATTAAAATATTTTTGAAACAACGGAATGTATAATTTGGGAGAGTAAAATTTTTCCCTACTTCCTATTCTGTTTTGCACTTTCTTTCTCTCTCTCTCTCTCTCTCTCCCTCTATATATATATATATATATATATATATATATATATATATATATATTCTTTTCTTTCATATATGTGACTTATTTCACTTAACATTGCATTCTCAAGTTTTATCCATTTACCAATGAATACCTCAAGCTTGTTTTTCATTATAACAAAGTAGTACTCCACTGTATATAAGTACCGTATTTTTCTAATTCACGTATCTGTTAAAGCTACATCCCTAGCTCTACTTTCAACTTTTTGAGGAATCTTCACACCAATTCTACAGTGGATGTACTAGTTTGCACTCCCACTAACAGTGTAGAAGAGTTCCTTTTTACCCACATATTCATCAGTATTTGTCATTACCAGATGTCTTGATGATAATCATTTGTACTTCAAGTTTTGGATCTGTGATGCCACCTGCTTTGCCTTTGTTACTCAGAATTTCTTTTGCTATTCTGGATCTCTTTTGTCCCATATGAATTTTAAGACTTTTTTAATAGATCTGTGAGAAATGCCACTGCTATTTTGAATGAGATTGCTTTAAATCTGTACATCAGTTTTGCAGTATAGTCATTTTGACTATATTGGTTCTGCTTATACAAGAGCATGGGATATCTTTCCATTTTCTGATGTTTTCCTTGGTTTCATTTCTCAGAAAGATATAATTTTCATTATAGAGCTCTTTCATTTGTTTGTTTAGGTTAATTCTTAAATATTGGAAATATTTTATGATATTATTTTCCTAATTTCTTTTTCAATAAGTTGATTATTAGTGTATAGGAATGCTGCTGATTTTTTAGTGTTTATATTGTATCCTGCTACATTGTTAAATTTGGTTATTAAGTCTTGGAGTCTTTTGGTGGAGTTTCTTGGTCATATAAGTAAAGGATCATGTCATTTGCAAATAATGATATTTTGACTTTGTCCTTTCCTATATGTATCTCTTTTAATTCTTTCCCTTTCTTGATTGTTCTGGATAATGTTTTTTTTTTTTTTTTTTTTTTTTTGCGGCACCGGGGATTGAACTCACAGCCTCGCACCTGCCAGACAGGCACTTAAGCTGCTGAGCCAAACTCCCGGCCCTGGTTTTTTGAGGCAGGGTCGCACTATGCATCTCAGGTCGGCCTTGCGCTCGCGTTGTAGCCCAAGCCGGCCTTGAACTCACAACGCTCCGCCTACCTCAGCCTCCTGAGTGCTGGGATTAAAGGCGTGCGCCACCACGCCCGGTCGGATAATGTTTTGAGGACTACATTGAACATGAGTGGTGATAGAAGACATCTTTATCTTGTTTCTGATTTTAGAGGGAAAGTTTTCACTTTTTCCCCATCTAATATGATGTTGGCATTAGGCTGATGATTAGTGGCTTTTATCAGACTGCAATAAGCTCTTTCTAGTCCTATTTTCTTCAGAGTTTCTTTTTTTATCATAAATGAATGTTGTATTTTGCCAAAGGCTTTTTCTGCATGTACTGAGATGATCATGTGATTTATTTGTCCTTGTTCCTGTTTATGTAATGAATTGCGTTTATTGATTTGTGCCTATTGAATCATACTTGCACTGCTGGGATGAAGACCACTTGGTCACTGTATATAATCTTTTTGGTAATTTGTTGCATTTTGTTTGCAAGTATCTTGTTAAGGATTTTTGAATCTATGTTTATTGGAGAGATTGGCCTATAGTTCTCTTGTATTGGATTCTTTTCTTATTTAGGAACTCAGATTACCTTAGTTTCTGAAAATGATTTAGGAAGTACTTCTTCCCTCTCAATTTCATTAAAGAGTTTGTTTCATTAAAGAGCATTGTTATTAAATTGTCCCTGAAGTTCTTATAGGTTATGAATCCATCAGGTCCTGGACTTTTCTTAGTTGACATTTTTTTTTATTACTGGTTCAATTTTATTGCCTGTTATTAGATTTTTCAAATTTTTAAATCTTCTCATTTCATCTTTTACAATTCATATGCATATAGGAATCTCTCCATTTCTTCTGAGTTTTCCAATTTTTTGACATAGATGTTTGTGTAGTAGATCCTAATCATTAATTTTCTGTATTTTGGGTAGTGTCTGTTGTGGTTTCACCTTTTCCATTTCTAATTGCTTTGTTTTGATGTCCCTTCTTTCTTTGTTTCTTTCCTTTCCATTCTCTTTCATTTCTTTTTCTTTCTTCCTTGCTTTCCTTCTTTCTTTCTTTCTTTCTTTCTTTCTTTCTTTCTTTCTTTCTTTCTTTCTTTCTATCTTATTTTTGCAATGTTGGCTAAGAGTTTGTCTATTCTTTCAAAACCAGCTTTTTGGTTCATTGATTCTTCCTACCGACATTTTTTAGTGTTTATTTCATGTTTTGTATTCTGATCTTTATAATTTTTTTCCTTGTACAAGTTCTGGATTGTGACTCTTACTTATTTGGGCTAGTTCTCTTTTTATTGTGGACATTTATATCTATAAATTTCCCTCATAAGAGTGCTTTCAATTTTCCCCATAAATTCTGGTATGTTGTAGTGGCATTGTCATTTAATTCTAGACACTGTTTTATTTCTTTCTTAATTTTCTTTCTGGTCTGTTGATTATTCAAGAAGGTGATGTTTAATTGTCATACATTTGTATAATTTCTGTGGTTTCCTTTGTGGTTTCCATTGATTTCTATGTAGTTAAATCGCATGGTAACTTCCTAATGTGGGTGAAAAATTTTAGATTCTTTTGCATTTACTTAGGCATGTTATCTATTTTGGAGAAAGTATCTTGTGCTGCTGAAAAAAATGTATATACTATTGTGGTTGGGTGGAACATTCTGTATATATCTCTTAAGTCAATTTGTTAAAAGTTTTGGTTCAACTCTATTTTTATTTGTTGGCTTTATCTAGTTGATATGTCTATTTGTGATAGTGTGATATTGATTTCCCTCCTATAATTGTCTTGATGTTTATCCAATCTTTTTATGTGTATCAGTGTTTGTTTTATGAAGTGGAGTGCACCATGGTTTGGTTCATGCATGTTTATAGTTGTTATCTTTTCCTGTTGAGTATTTCCATTAACCAATATGTAAAATCCTTCTTTCCCACTTTTGATCTATTTTGGCTTGGAGCCCATTTTTTTCTGAAAATTAAATAGCTATTCCTGATTGTTTTCAGGTTCTCATTGCATAGGATATTGTTTTCTATCCTTTGATTTAAATGTGCGTCTTTGTTTCTTGATCCATTCAGGTAATCTGTGTCTTTTTTTTTTTTTTTTGAGGTACTGGGTCTCAAACTCACAACCTTGCGTCTGCCAAGCAGGGGCTTAAGCCACTGAGCCAAACTCCTGGCCCTATTTCTTTTGAAGCAGGGTCACACAATCTGTGTCTTTTGAATGGTGAATTGAGTCCATTTATATTGATAGTTGTAAGTGATAGATATCAACTTATTCTTGTCATTGTATTATTTTCCTGTTGGTGCTTTGCTTTCTTTTCTTTCTACTTAACTTCCAGCCTTTCCTGATGCATTAATTTTATTGAACCTTTTGGTATTATTAGCTTCATTGTCTGCTTCGAGGATATCCTTGAGAAATTTTTGGAGTTTTGGTTTGGTGGTCATAAACTTCTTTATGTTCTTATCTTGGAAATACCTTTTTCTTCATGAGTTTAGTAAGATAATTTTGCAGGTTATAGCAGTGAAGGTTGTAAGTTGTTTTCTCTTAGAGATTGAAGCACTTCAGTCCAAGTTCTCCTTGGCTTTATGGTTTGTGTTGAGAGGTGTATTGCAATTCTGATGGGTTTTCTTTTATAGGTGATTTGTTACCTTTCTCTACCAGCCTTCAAGATTCTTTTCTCGTGTTGGATTTCTGGCATTTTAATTATCATATGAAATGGGTTCTTTTCTTTTCTTTCATCATGGCTATTCAAGATTCCATATTCCTCAATTTTCTATATGCTAATTTTTTTCCATACCTGGAAAATTTTTTGCCATTACTTATGTAAAGAGATTTTTATGCCTTTGGGGTGTCTTTTGATATTTCATTAATTCCAATTACTCTTATGTTAGTCTTCTCTAGGTCATCTAGCAGATTGGGATCCATTTTTCACCTTCATTTGTTGTTTTTAATGTATCTCTCATTAATTGATCTTTGACCAAAGTCCTATTCTCTAGATCTTACATTCTGTCTTCACAATGGTTACTTCCGTTGTCCATATTTTTTAGTACATTTTCAATCTCCAGAATTTATGTCTGAATTTTTTTCTTATGGAATCCCATTATTTTCTATGCTGGGCATTCATGTTTTCTATCTCTTTCTCTAGTTTCCTTCAATCTTTATTTGTGACTTCTTTAGAATCAATGGATATTTGTTTCATTAGGATCATTATCTGATTAGTTATATCTTCTTTGAATTTGCAAACACCTTACTGAAATATTTTGCCTCCATTGAAACTGTTTCACACCATTCTGCTGTATTGCTTATGATTTCCTCCTGTTCAATGTCCACTGAACCAAATTTGAGGTTGTTGAGACTTTCGGAGACATTTTTTTGCCATGTGTTTTCATGTCTCTAGTTTTTTTGTTTGATTTATGCTGGGATTTGCAGCTTTTTTTCCTCCAGTGTGCAATTATTTGAGAGTGAGTCACTGTATTGTTAAAAATGCCCAGGCAATTCAGGGCATTATAGAAAAAAATCCAATGACAGCAACATCTATGTTACCACGGCTATAGTAATAAAGTCAGCAACTACAATGGCATCAAATATCAACTGGATGTTATCAAACCTAAGAACCACTCACAAACTTCCCTTAACCAGAGCAAAGAGCTCTATGGTTTTACATACTGACCTATAGTAAATCATTGCACTAATTTCTGCTGGATGTAGGCAGTGGTACAAAAGCAAAAGCATATCACTGCAATGAATGCTACCTCCTTGAAGTCCACTCACTCTCAAGATTATACTCACCAAACCTGGACTCTCAACACAGAACACAAGCACTCTGAATCCTCAAGGCCTGATCACAAACATCCCAGGGGATCCCAGGAGATCTCTACTTATCTCTCTCCCTCCCCAGAACCATCTTCCAAGCCTGCCTCTCACTCAGTCTTTGTGGCAGCATAACACTTCAGTCCTGCAGTGAAACTCTCCTCCTGGCTGTTGTTCTCAACTTCAATCAGGTCACTATTTTGGTTGTCCTCTCTGCCATCCTGTACTGTAGAGAAGCCAGGAGCAGAGCTGCCTAGGACTTGGTAATTTAGCCACTTTCCTTCTGATTCCAACATATATCATGGGAGAATTGGGCTGGCAGCAGTGGCAAGGGGTATAGAATATATGGATCTTGCCTCCTGCAAGGTTCATGTGGTACCTGGACTGGTGCCATTGGTGAGAGAGGCAGGGTATACCTTTACTTCTATTGTAAATACTTTCTATTCTTTCCTTATATCTGAATCTATACAAGAACTAGCTTCCAATGATGATGTAAAACTTTAACACATACTAAATTCTGTAATTCATACTAAGATATGAATAAGGAATTGTTTGGTTCAGGGCTTTGCCTCCAGAATGGTTCTGGGAAAGTGGTACCAGTCCCATTTCTTTCCTCCTAGGTCATAATTCTGGAGTCCCTACTGAAGCAAAGTTCCAAGACTATTTTCTAAAATTTCATCTTCTTTTGCATGGACTGGAGTTTTTGCTGGGTAGCATATACCCAGCCTAGGATTATATTTCTTGGAACTGCCTTGCAGTGGAAATATAACGTGGGAATATGTGGCTGCTGATCAATAGAATTCTGATCAATGGAATGTAGGAGCAAATTATATTCACATCTGTCAGCTCAGGAATAAGCCTCTAGCAGTTGCACACTCTACTGTGTTCTGGATGCATATATTCAGGCTGACTTTGGAAAGTCATTGCTGAATACAGTAATCGCTATCATTTCTAAATCATCACTGTGTGGAACACAGCATTCCACCACAAAATAGACTTTTCAGCTGAACAAGAAATAAATTTGACCTATGTAAATCCAAATATTTCTGAATTTAATTTTTATTGGTCTGCTTGAACCCAGTACCTCGCATGTGTTAAGCAAGTACTCTAGTCTTGAGCTACATTCACAATCCTTTTTTTTTTTACAGTGAAATGGAGACTAAGTTTCTCAGACTGGCTGTAAATGTGGTATTCTCCTGTCTCAACTTCCCAAGTAACTGGGATTAGAAGTACACACTGCTTCACTCAACTAAATTTATCTTTTATAAATAGGCAGTGTTGCTTTGATTAGTATAAATTGAAAGAAACTGGTGAAGTTTTTAAAAGTACGTATTTGTTTTTCTTTAACAAAAAGTACTTCTCAAACTTTGATTAAAAAATATAACGATTCAGCCAGGCATAGTGGTGCACTCCTGTGATCTCAGCACTTGAGGGACTGTGGCAGGAAGATTATCATGAGTTTGAGGGCAGCTTGGGCTATATAATGATTTCAAGGCCAACCTGGACTACATAGTGAGACTCTATCTCACAAAAACAAAAGAAAGAAAAAAATATGGTCCAGGGTGTCATTAAAATGTCATTTACTCATTTACTAAATCAGAAGCAGTAACTGATTTTCTGCATTTCTGTCAAGCTCCTCTCATGATGCCAAGATTGGAGCAGTCTTAGAATAATGAGATTTCAACACAATGGTTCTCCAACCTCAGTGAGTATCAGAATACCCTAGAGAGCTCATCAAGATGTTGATTCCTGGGTCCAAACCCCAGGGTTTTGAGATCAAGACCAAGAATTTGTATTTCCGACGTTTTCCCAAATAATGCTAATTGGTAATAGGTAATACTTTAAGAATCAACAGTCTAGCATGATTTTGATATAAATCAATCCTTTCCCACCTTCTAAAGCAACTTTTTCCTCAGGTCAATATCATTTATATCAGATATGTTGGATGTAAAGAAAAGAACACTTATAAATCAATGCCTTAAATCATCCAGAGTACTTTTATTGTTGCTTTTTGTTTTTTATGTGTAATATTTATTTCCAGGTCTCAGTTCAAAATAAATGAATCTAAAGTTTTAGGTAGAGGAAAATGTTGGCATTAATATTTCTTTAAAGCTTCTCATGTGATTCTGTTAAGCCTCTAGGTTTTAGAATTGTATCTTAAAGAAATGCTGAGAATCAGCATTCTGGGAGAAAGAAGACTCTTACTGCTGCTTAAACTCTTTAACTATGTATGTAAAGATGAGCCTTATCTTATCTCTCTAACCAGTAAGAGAAAGCTCAAGTTCTCTCACATATGGTTTGTATCAATGCTATTAAGTAACTCTCTCCTGGCCTTTGAAAGGAGATTAAGTGAGGCTGAATTAAAGCAAAAGATGCTCAAGGAAGTTGCTCAATATTTTTAAAATGCAGGTGAAACCTACAACAGAGAAGAGAAGGATAGAAATGGAAAAAAGAGGAGGAGAAGGGAAGGCGTTGGAGGAAAGATAGGAGGATAGGAGTGGGGAGAGAAGAGGAAAAAGAAAAACAATGTTTTCTTCAGAGAAAATGGAAGTTGTTTTGCTTCAAAAAAAAAAATAATTTTCTAGGGGCTGAGAATTTAGCTCAGTGGTAGAAGTGCCTGCCTGGCAAGCGTGAGGTCGTGAGTTCAATCCCTGGTAAAATAAATAAATAAAATAAAAAATAAAAATAATCTTCTCGTTTCATCATCAACTGTTCAGCAACTTGGTGACTAGAAATGGATCTCAGAGTCCCTTACTATTCATAGTAACAGGAGTTAAGAAAGATGCAGCAGTTGATTTCATTGAAGTGTACACCATGGAGAAAACTTTCAGCAAAAGAAAAAAATTCTCAGGGTGATTAAAGTGCACTAACAATGCACTTTATCAGTTATTAGTCAAAGGAACCATGCATTTCTTATCATAGACTACCTACCAAAATTATAAAGTATTGTAGAGACACATCAGGTTATGAACAGTACTTAAATTTTTCTTCAGCAAAACATTACTGGATAATGGGTATAATTTGTTCCATCATACACAAGTCACAAACTATGTGCCCTTCTGGGTAAACCTTGATGCATTTGTCCAGTATCTATCTCAAGCTGTTATCCTTGACCCATAACTCTAAGAAGACCTCATCTTCCCAGGAATGTCCTATGTAGCCAGTATATGCAGTCAGCAGCAAGTTATATGATGACCTCCAAAATGTAGTTTTATGAAAGAAAAATTGGTGGGGCAGGACAACATGATAGCCTAGAGCATGGTCATTGTGTTCATTCTGACCAGGCTTTGAATCTTAATTCTGTAATGTACCATCTATGAGATCTTTAGGCAGGTTTTTTGATCACTGTCTTTTTCCTATGCAACTCTGTCATCTTCCTATGCAGCTCTCATAAGCAAACACTCATTACAAACATCTAGCATAGTGACCAGTACACAGTGCAGAGTCAGCTTGAAATAAATGGGGAAGGTTACCTTTCAGAAGGGTGCAAAAAGCAAAGGACAGTTGCCAGATCTGAGGACTCTCAGCTTCCTGGTCTCCTGGAAAGATGGCAACTTGTACTTTCTACAATTTCCCATGCCAGTTGTCTTCCTGGATCCCCCACAGCCAGGTAATATGTTATAAATTGGTTGACCTGAAACCAAAAGAGATGATTCATGCTCTTAAAATGCCTTGATTCTATCTAAATGACTTTTACCTGCAAAGTAACTCTCACATAGTATGAGTAAATTATATGATACAACATAATACAAAAATTACCATAATAATGTTCAGAACAAAATGCTGAAGGAGAATAAATAAGGGGGATCTGGAAAGATAACAGAGAAAAGGTGGTTGTTCTCAAGAGTAGGCGTCTCCAGTGGCTGTCATACTGTGACCTTCAGATCCCCATCATTGGTCACAGTGGGAAATTTGTTAAAGATGCCAGTTCTCAGACTCTGCCCCAGATAGACCAAATAATGTGTGCTGGGATGTAGCACAGCTATCTATTTAACATAACTTTTCATGGGTTCTGATGTATCCCCAATAGAACTACTTAGAGGAAACCAACAAGAAGTAGGAAACAACTTGTAGCCAATAGATGGAGATTTTTACCAACAGTTTCAAATCTAGCTTTTCAAGGTGACAGTGATGAATCAACAAATGGGAAAAGATTAAGATCAAATTGATATATTTTAAAGAAAGAGGTAGGTAATCAGCGAGGGTGAGGTTCTAGTGCAGCTCAGTCTGAGGTGAAACTAGGGACGTGGGTTTATCAGACACATGGCTCAAGTCAAGCAGGAAAAATAACAAGAGTCCAAGTGCAAGAACTTACCAGAGACTAAGAAAGGAGGGGTGTAGTGAAAAGCTAAAAGGGGTGCACGGTGTTGTTAGAAACATTTTCTTTATTATCCACCCACATGTCTTGGTGGCCCAGATTCCAAATCAGAGGATATGATATGAATCTTTCCTTGTACTAGGCAGCTCAGAAGGAAGGAAGGTGATTAGAAAGAAGTTGTACATTGAGACCTCCAGAAAATGAAAATTCTAGTGCTGTGATATGTTTTGGTTTCAAAACTGATCTTTCAAAGTTAAAAACCTTCTAGAGAATTTAAGATGACAGTGTCCTGGGGATAACTGAGCTCTTTCTGCTCCATGCCTAACCCTTTCTTGTGTAAGATGGATGTCTGTCTGACTGCCCCGTGCCCAGCTCCCTTATGTGTGCCAATTCCTCACATGGCTCACCAGCTCTGTTTACCAATTCTTCTTGCATCCTAATCCCTCCCTTTGGAATAATTTTCTTCTTTTCTACTTTAAAAGAACTCTCATTCAGCAGCATTCTGTGTATGAGAACTCTTCATGTTTGATCTGTAAGACGGTAGTTGTAAGATGGTAGTTACTTTGCTTTATATTAATTTTCACTCAGCTGTGTGAAAACCGCTCTCTGTTTTGTTGAAGAGAAAACTACCTTCCATTTAAGCAGTATTCCTTCATCAGCCCTTTCTTACAATTTTTTTTCTGGTGGTAATGGGCATCAAACCTGGAGTTTCCAGCATGTTAAACAAGCACTTTGGCACTGAGCTACAACCCAGATCCCTTTTCTTACTTATTGTTCAGTGTTGTGCAATTTTCCCAGCATCAGTCTTATGTGAACTTAATTTTGCTACTTTTGCTTGGCACTCATTGTGCTTCTTGTGTCTGAAGGGTTCTTTATTATCTAGTTCAGTACATTTTTAGTGGTCAATGATCGCATTAAAAGTTCTTGGACCACCATTAACTTTGTTCTCCGCTTCTGAATCTTCTAAGATTAGCTCCTAGGTCTCAGACTCCATATCATTTCTTACATCTTTTTTTCCCTCTGTGCTACATTTTGAGTGATTGACTTAGATATGTGTTTCTGTTCCCTAATTCTTTAGCTTAGTATAAGGCAGATGTTTAACATGTCAGATTAAATTTTATCAAACTTTAATGACAATTTTTTTTTACTTTAAAAATTTGTGATTAACATGGATTATTTGTACATGTCAGTGGAGTTCAGTGTGATCTTTCTGTCTGTCTGTCTGTCTGTCTGTCTGTCTGTCTCTGTCTTCGTTTTTGAGACATCATCTTCCTGCATAGTTCAGACTGGCCTCAACTCACTACATGGCCTAAGCTGAACTTGAACTGATGGCAACCCTCCTGACTTAATCTCCCAAGTGCCATAATTGCAGGGATGTGGCACCACGCTTGACTGCACTTGTTTCTTGTTTTCCTCTAGGAATTATACTTGCTGGCGATCAGTTTCACATTACTTTTTACCCTTGGAGAAAATAGAATAGTGTATTTTGTATGTTGTGAAAATTATACTCCACATCTACACCTTGTATAGACAAGTCTGATTTTTTGAATATTTTTATTCAATTTTTAATGGATGTTTTGCTCACATATATCTCAGAGAAGAAAAAAAATATAAACCCAAGTCATTTCCCTGTGCTGGTGAGAAGAATCATTCTAACGTATCATTTTTGAATCTACCATAATGGAAATTCATATTCCCTACTTCATGCAGACCTAAGGCTGCATCTCTTGGCTTTCTGGGGAATATTCAAGCTCAACTACTTGGATAATAAGTCCTTTGTTTACTTGAACATGTTTCTGGGCATTAATGATATCAGTTCATGAAAACTGTATTTTGACTTTAATTTTCTTTACATTTTGACATCAGATGGGATTCATTTCCTCCCTATCTTTCTCTCTCCCTCCCTCCTCTTCTCCCTTCCTTCCTTTGCCTTTCTTCATTCTCTATCTCTCTCTGTCCCTCCCTTTCTATCTCCCTTTCTTCTTCTTCTTTTAAACTCAGGTATACTTTTTAAGGTTTAACTAACTGTAACACACCGGAGAAAAAAGAAAGTAACAGGTCTTCAATGTTATTAAGGGTAATTAAAGAGCTATACATGAGTAACTGGGTGCTTTGACACTCATGTGTTCTGCAAGACTTCTTGAAATTGACCTTGTAGCAATAATGATTTGAACCTTTTCTACCCTCTGTCTTTCTATTGGGGAGACAATACTGAAATGATATCACATATTTCATTGTTATGTTGTCACTGTCGGATGCCTTTTATTTTTTAAAATTAATTACTATGCAATTAACAGAAAGGAGAAAAATCAAGAGACTAGATGGCTTCTATAGGAAAGGCACACAGATGTGTATCAAAGCAAATCCTGGTCAAAAAACTAGGCATCTAACCTCCAACTAAGCTAACCACTAAAAACCTGAGTGATACAGATTGCTTTCCTTCTCTCTCTCTCTCTCTCTCTCTCCGTCTCTCTCTCTTTCTTTTTCTCTTGACCTTCCTGTTGTTACACCCTTCTCCACCCTGAACTAACAGTTACTATTTTATCTGAATATTGGAGAACTTCTGAATATGTCTCACCAAGGGGCATATTAGCTACTTATTATATCATAGTATTATAATAGGAAACCAAAGACATTGAACTCAGACACTGAGATGCATTTCTTGCCTGCCTGTGTCTCTCAGGAGTTGTGAGAGGTATCACTACTCACTGTTGAAAAAAGTAAGTCACATGCAATACTTAACCTCAGAGGTGTGGGTCATGAATTCTGCTAGACACTTGAGAGACCTAGAAGAATTTGATACTGAGTCCATGACCACCACACCACTCCATCCAGAAGTGCTTTTGACTATTCCTCTGACCACTGTTTGGAGAAACCTCTGGGCCATGATGCCTTCCTGGAGAAGGAGGATGGGAAGAAGCAGCACCATGATTGAATTTAGTGGTAGTACCTGGCCTTCTCTGACCCACTGGAGGCTGCAGAGGCTGTGGAAGAGGCGTTATGTAAACTTCCTGTAATGAGACTTTCAGTCCATTTGAATCAGAGACATTCTAGAACACTGGACTGGTTTGTGAATTTTACCTTCCAGAACTATACAGTCACAACATTTTATAGTTTCTGAGTCATGTTAATTGTATGTTTTGAGCAAAAAGTTTCATTGCACACATTTTATACATGCTCAAACTAAGACTAAGAGAAGACATAAAGGGAAGTTTTCTCATATGTCAAACAATTAATCAAAACTGCTTTCTAGGATTATTATGAGACATAATGACATATCTAAAATTTCAAGCACATTATGATCATTACACAAATATTCATTTCCTTTCTGGTTCAGAGTTATGAGTGATCACTGAAGGGCCAGATAGCCAGGGGTGACCTCTCAGATGAGGTGGTACCTAAGCGAAAGGTGTATTAATTAGTGGAGATCATTGGTTTAAACTCAGGAACAAATTCATACACACACTTAAAGGGACTTTATTCTAAAATAAAATGTTTCTTTTAAATGGCATTTTTGTGTGTCAAGCTTTGGTGTAAACTCCTGATAAGCATTAGCTCATTTAGTTCACATGATTACTATATAAGTGCCTTTACCCTTATGATTGTGTAGGTGGGAAAGCCGGATCTCAGAGACTGTAAAATACTGGTTCAAATTCACCCATTTGAACATCCAGAATTCACACTACGAGTACAGTCTCATTCTGTGTGCTAATACAGCAGACAGTTGACTTTCAAATGGGGCCCTGCTTGAGAACTCTGTTATTTCTTCTTTCTGGAAGCAGTAAGCAGTGTGGAGCACCCCTAACAAATCTGGGACTTAGCAAGCTTGGCTTGCTGGTCCTTCATCTCTTGACACAGTGGAAGGTGTGGCTTCACGCAATGTGCTCCTAGTGGCTGGTGAGCTGGAAAACAGCAGTATGTTTTAATACCCATATGTCACTTTTCTTTTAACATCTGAGTCTCTGCAAGTTTTTATCTGCAAGTGGCTGTGAGATTTACAGATTTTTTAGTACCTATTAAGTATTTCATGCAATCTTTAATACATTGCATCACAAGTGAATCAAATATACTCCAATACGTCTTACTGGTTTAGCAGACTGAGTGCATTAGAACAACTGTATTGAAATCCCAATTCATTTCACAGTACAGATATGGCCTCCTTCTCCCTTTTAACTCTATAAATGCTGCAGAGGTACTGTGCAAACACTACTTCAGTTGACTTCACAGTCATAAAAATCCTGTATTAATCCATAATTATCTAGACATAGACAACCCAGTGGCTTATTCTTCATTTGGTTTTTGTCAAAAGTAAAGAATTCTTTGTTCAACTATGTATGCACTTGATTTCTTTGAGATCATTTCTAAACAATTCTATACATTTTGTAGGGTGAGTGAGGAAGTATAAAACTGAACAATAACTTCTCAGACTTTCATAAAAACAGAGGGATCAGCTCAGATGGAGAGACCTTCCAATTAGGATTTCTATATGAAAAGATAGCTACATGAGTAGTCTGAGACTCTGCCTTATTTGTGTAAGCAGTCAAGCCCAATACAGATGACTATTTCAAGACAAATTAAAAGTGAAAGAAATGAACATGAGTAGAGCTAAAAGACATCACTCTCTAAAGAGAAAATACAAAATACATAAAAGACAACCCTGAAATCTAACAAAATTGAAAAAGCTCCTCCTTAATTGCAATGCCAACAATTAATATTAATTGGATTCCAAGTCCCTCCAGTTTGCCACCCAGTGGCTGAAGGGTTAATGGAATCAGACAGGGCTACCAGGATAGCTGAGGAACTATTTTTGCATGAATAAGAATTCAGGAGTGGGAGTGAGATGTGCCACTTCCCTCCCAAGCTCAAGGTACTTTAGGCTCAAATGGATATAAAAATTAGACAATGTTCTTTCTGCTTCATACATCACCCAGCAGAACACAGCTGGCTGTTTGGCTCCGGGGCAAACACATTTGAATAGACAAAAATGCGGGCTATGTTAGGGTAGCTTGACTGAATTGCCCTTCAACTTGGATTTTTTTCTTATTCTTTTATTTATTTATTCATTCATTTATTTGACAAGCTAGGAGGTGTTTGAAATGTCCCCAATTCATAGAACAGCTCTTTGTTTAGGAAGAAGCACTCCCCAGGTAAAATTTTAAGTTGTCATTGGTTAACACAGTCACCATCAGCATGGCCTCTGCCCACTGCTCTGCATTGCAAAGTGGCAACGAAGATGCAGAGACTTGAAGTTTGAGAAGCCTGAAAATCAAGTTGGTAACAATCTAGTCTTAGTATCTTTTCTCCTCCATTTCTTCCAAAATTTAGGAATCACATTACTTTTCAGACCTAGTGCCAGCTTATGAAGCCATAATCTTCTCTAAGTTCTATGCAAATTGTTCCTTACAGTGACTACCTGCACCTCTTGTCATCTTGGAGAGCTGCTCTGCCCATCTTAGGAATAATTCAGTCTGTCACTAAGGTAAAGATTTTACAGAGTGATAACATATACCATGGGGAAGTAACAAAGTTTGCTAACTCTCCTCTCTGGACGTTTCAAGAGACAGTAATGGAGTAAACTTTGTTCAACTAGAGTCACAGTAAAAAGATAATGGCATAACAGGGGGCAACCCCAGCAAAATAACGACAGCAACACTCTTTGCCCCAAGTATGACCAAATTGACACTAATCTTATGTAAAGATGTGTTTGATAGTGACATCTGACACTTTGGGGCATGTTAACAGGGTTGAAATACATAAGAATTAGAAAAATTGTGGGTATCCTCCACAAAGTGAATAATGGTATAAAGCTGCATAAGATATAAATACATAGTAAGGTTAAATTTTTTAATTTCAAAAAGACTATGTTTTTCCTTTTAAGATAAAACATACTAACCTTTGAGTGCTGCCTTATGTAAAAACAGGTTTTTTTTTTTACTTTGTGATGTGCATGTGTTTGTGCACACAGACATTTTAGTAAGTACATTTTGTGCACAAAACCCCATTATCTTTACATTGAAGTATGTATAGGCTTGATAAAATTGCCAGCATAATAAAATCTATTTTTTATTTTCTCTGTTAGCCAACCTTTTATCTTTAAAAAAAAATAGGTAATGAAATAATAAGCTCTGATACCTCAATGAGGAAAGATTGGGGAGACGGCAGTGTATATCCTCACTGTATCCACATTTTGCTCTATCTGGACCTATAGTTGACTTCAAAGCCTAAAATCTATTAAATGTGACTTTTCCCATGACCTCAGAGTATAGGGATTTTGATCAGAGGATATGTGATGAATGAAAACAGGAGTGTAAGCCTACATAAATCTGTAAATAAGCCCTGGATAGTAAAGGTTGTTAGGCAAGTGGAGAAAATATGGTGCCACCAAAATAGAGGGTTTTTAAACTGGCAAGGATCCAGTTTTTAAATCAAGAGAATGGATCCAGAAGTCTATGAATGCCAAAAAAGATGAACTCTGTAGAAGTGGGCCATGTTGGCTATTCAGTAGCAGGTTTTACAAAGGGGATTGCATCCTTCATTTAGTCTATGGGAATGATTCACAGCAGTGAAAATATTAAATATTCTCTTTCAAAACTACACGTTTCTAGAAACTCATTGCTAATTTTAGTCCTTAGGAAAACCCTTCGGTAAGCCCCCCAGGGATATTTTTCAGGAAAAATCAAAATCATAGAATCTTCTGGTTAGCAAAGATTCAAAGAACTATGGAGGCCAGGTCATTGGTATAGTTAGTGCCATAAAGATTCAAGAAGAATTTTCCTACTAATTCACAATCACAAGCAGTGTACAGACCTCTCAGTCAGCACTCTTCCTTTGTTTTTATTGTTCCTTTTCCATTGATACCTAAGTTGCCCTTTGTCCTTCATTACCCGTCCCTGCTACTCTGTTCACTGTACTCTATTCACTTCCTCTTTTGGAATCTAACTCCCTCTTAAGACTAGGCTCACAGATTACCCACTCTCAAATTCTCTAGGATCTTAGTTAAACCCTTCTCACTCACCTCTTTCCAACATCTTCATTTTCTATTTTAGCATCTCCTATAATTTATTTCTTTTCTTGTGTTCTCATCATAATCTGCATCTTGTAAGGTCTGGAAGTGTGTTTCATTTGCCTTTGAATCCTCCTTTGCAGAGATTCTCATGCTCACTAAGTTTGTGTCAAAATAAACTACTCTGAAATACCAAAAACACAATTTTTAAAGGTTTATTTTAAAATAACAATGCAAAAAGGCTCAGTAAAATAGTGAAGGAAGAAGGATGAATTTTATTCAATTATCTTATTAATTAATTAGTCTAGGCAATATCTTAACTATGATATATATATTAGTATCACACCTGCACTTAAACAATACCTGGCCACCAAACAGACCATGTTCAGATGAATGGGAAAGAAGGTTTATTTTTTTATATGTAATTTTATTTAAGAGAGGAAAAAAAAGACACATATAAGAAAGATAAAAAGCAAAAGAGACAAACAAACAACTAGAATAAATGCACAACAGTAACATTACAGGTTTACAAAACAGGGTGGTAGAAACTTTACAATGGTTGCAATATTGCGTATCGTTATCTTCAAAATGGTTGTTTACATTAACAGATACAGACATGTAAAATTGATCCAATCATATGAGTATTAACTGTTCTTTCTCAATAACTGATACATTCAGCAGTATGTTCATGTTAGTTACCTTACATATACATATATACAGATTTATATCTTTTCCTTTTCCCTTCTCCCTTTCCCCCTTTTCCCTTCCCAATTACTTTTGCTCTGGCTGAATTAGAAATTTCTTCTTTGAACATTCGATTGGCATGATATGCTACTTACGCAGGTGCACTTTTTGCTATCCTTTGGCATAACAGAAGCCATAAGAAAATAAGGTGTGTGAAAATCTCCAGAACATGAGTGCTTCTCTGTCTTCCCATGCTCTTCCTGGTTATGAGAAACTCGAATTATGTGGCTTAACTCACTTGTCAGTTTTGTTTCAGAAGATACACTGCATAAATGTAGACGACTAGAAAAGGAAGAAAGATCTTAAAAGCTGTTGTGCACAGTGTGCCTGTTCTGTGTTAGAATTTTCCAAACAATTCAACATTCATCAACAGATTCTATGCCTACACCTACTGTCTATGTTACCTTTGCATCACCAGATGAGGAAACAATCTTGCTGAAATGTAATAACTTCTCTAAAACTACACAGCAAGGGAAAGGATGAGAGAATTGGATTCTCGTCTTACCTGACACCAAATTTACATGTGATCTGTGTGACTCACAAACCACAGCATGCTTGTGGTTTGACTCATGGAAAACAAGGACCACATCACAGGACTAACATAGGGCCATCTACTATTGTGTTAACATTCAGTAGATATATTTAGCTACACTAACAAAAAGGATTGTGCCACATAACATACTGATTAATTAATCTGAGAAGGTAAGTCTGGGAAAGAGTGCACAAAAATTCATTCACTTACAAAAATTTATGACTTTTCTATTTGCTCAATTCCAATATTAACTGGCACCATTCATGCTTCCTGGGTAAAGGAAGAGAGCTTCAGTCCACTTGCTTGTAGAGGATAACTACATGAGTGATGCTACTCCTTCTATTACTCTTCCTCTGTATTCCTGTTTTCTTAACTTTTCTGGTTTAATTAAATTTCTATTCATTCCCTTTCTCCCTGTTCACAATTGGGAAGTTTCAGTGTCTTTGTCAATGTGACTAGTTATTAATTTTCTTTCCCATTATATTTAAACCCCTAATCCTCTACTACTATATTTGAATATGAGAGGCAGACTACTCACTTTTCCTCATTTCACTATAGCTCAATGCTCTGAAATAGGACTTCTGATGTCATTGCCCTGTACTGCATTCCTACCCCTAACTCTTAGATGTCATTGTGATAGTCTTGAATTCTAAGGTATTATTTTTATTTTCTTCCATTACAGCATGAACCTTCTGTTTCAAAACTAATTATTCATCAAGTGTATTACAAATTTGTTTTGACATGTCTCAACCATTTGTATGAATTTGTATATTGGATGACCACAGTGTTTTTACTTTTCTTCATCTTTTCCTTGCTTTTGTGAATCAATTGATGATTATTTAAAGTATTTGCTGAACTTTTCCTCAGGTAAATGATACCTTTTTTGCATTGCTTTCCATTGCTCCTAAGTAGTCACTACTCTTTAACAATCTTTGGGCCTCCAGAATATTGGATGAGGCCTCTAATGGTAGTCTGATCCCCCTTTCTCTGGAGATGCCTTGATCATACTATATTGAAGCTTCTCACCCACACCCTTTGTTTTAGATTCACCAATACTCTGCATGTGTGTCTCATATTAATTCTGCCTGAGACTCAGTTGGCCATTTCAGCCTTTCAGGGTTGAGTTTTAAATCCTTTCAAATCCTTCTTGAATCTGGGAAAGTTTCTTCTATCATCTGCATTATTACTCAACCCCTCTTTGATCTTTCCTCTCTCTGAAACTCTTACTATTTGCATGCAAGCCTTAAACCTGTCTTCTCAGCCTTTCACCTTCCCTCATGGTTTCTACATCTTTGCCTACTGAGGTGTGAAATATCTTGTTCATTGAACTGATGGTCTATCATTCTTGTTTAAAACAAGGGCTATCTTTTTAGAAGCTAAGAGTTTTTCAAAGTTATGTCTATGTTTCCAAATTCAAAAATTTGTGTATGTACTTTTATTTCACTTACTTGAGAGCTCTATTATTTTAGGTGAGATTTCTGTATTAACATTTTTCATCGTTTCTACTTCAATGGAGGCTGCTTGTTCCTGACAATCAGATTAGACTTTCCTGCTCAGTTTGCTAATGCCCTTGAGTTACAACTTGTCTTCCCCTTATTATGGTATCTCTGCCTTGGGAAGTCCAGATAAACAATGGATTTTAAATAAGGAAAAACAGGAAATTGGGAAAGACAACACAGTCTCTATCTTCAGGGACCATTGAAGAACAAATTGGCAATTAGTACTCTGCTGCGACATTCTGCTTTTAGACCTCTGAGAAAACTACGATAGCTCTCTCCTAACCTCTGGAAGCAGCTCAGTTAACAAACATATCTGCCTTCTATGACCTCCAAGATCAGCTGGACAGGCAAGTTTCCCAAAAATGGTAGGAAAAAAAAAATAAAATAAACGTCCAATGTAACATTCACTAGAAAGAATCTTGTGAATTTACCACTCTGGAAAGTACAGAATTCCAAATTCCTTCTGGGTCCTCAGAGAAAAAGAATACCTTCCCTCTATATTTGGTATCCGGGCTCATCCTCACACAGAACCACACCCTGAACTTGATTTTTCCTTAGAACCTAGATGGTCAAATCTACCCTTCCTTCCCTAGTAATACCTTGTGCTGTGGAGGAAAGGAGAAGGGTATTGGAGTCAGATGCATATGTTCTCAGCACTCTCTTCTCAGGAAGTCTTCAGAACATCTTTACTGAGTACCTGTGTAGTGTTGCTACCGAATATCTTGAGACGGAACCATCATAGATATGCTAGAGTATAGAGCATAAAGTATTAATTTAAACTGTTATTAGACTGGGTGTGGTGGTGCACTCTTATAGTTCTAACACTCTGGGAGACTGAGGCAGGGGGATAATAAGTTTAATCCCAGCCTAAGGGAGTTAGTGACTTAGGGAAACCTTGGCTCAAAGGAAAGACTTTGAAAAGGGGTAGGGATGTAATTCAGTGTTAAGGCTGTTCTTTTAATTCCCAGTACATATTTACAAATATATATACATACATGCATACAGTTGTTAAAATTATACTTAAAACTGAATAGTTTTGAATAAATGAAGATAGACAAATATGGAAAATCAATGATAAAATATTTTTGTTTTGAGGTAGATGAAAACTTCCATAATGTGAAAACTTTAATTGATATATAACATGTTAAAGGACACAACATCACTGTATGAGGACATTTTAGAATGACTTTCATTTCATTTTAGGATGACTTTCAGAGCACTTTAGAGCTAATGAAACAAATTCACTGATTCTTATATCCTTGAAAAAGGAATATCATTGTGTTATAGTTTGTGTCTGAATGTCCCCCCAAAACCTCATGCAGTCATGGGAGCAGGCTTCTAGAATTGATGATTGATTCATGGTCCAATGCTGGGATTATGGATGTGAGTGCTACTCCCACCCTAGCATGGGTAGTAGCCACCATACAATACAAGGAACAGAAAGAATTGTCTCCGTGCTCCTCCCCTGCTTGCTCTCACCGCTTTTGCTGTTCTCCACTGCTATGCACTGTTGCCCTCTGCCATGCACCACTTTGCCTTGGAGCCAGCTGAGTATGGGCTGAAACCTCCACAAACTGTGAGCTAAATAAACCTTTCTCTCTTTAATTTTGAGTATCAGGTATTTTGTCTCAGCAATGAGAGAAAAGTAACCAAGATAGAATTTGGAATCAGACAAGTAAGGTAGTTTCTGAGACTATACCTGACCATATGGTTCAAGGACCCTTGGGAATGGCTTGTGGAAATAATTTGAAAAGGCTCAAAAATGTTGGCTAAAAGAGTAGAGCTGAAATGCTTTAGCCCGTTCTGTATGGGAGATTCTGGTCAGAGGTCAAAAGATGAGAAGACTGATAAAAACGCTGCCAGTAAAGACCAGGTTCAGGAGCTTTCTGATGGGGAAAAGAACTTCATTGGCTGCTGGGCATCACACGATGTGTGTTATGGCATAACAAAAAGTTTTTCTGCATTTTGTTTATGTCCAGGTATTTTGCCTGAGACTAAGATTAAGGGCAGTGGACTAAATAATCTGGCAGAAGAAATTTCAAGGCAGTCAACTATTGAGACTATGGCATGCCTATTGCTGAGGATTTTAGCCAGATTTATGTTGTGAATCAAGAGCAAAGAGCCCAGAAGGTGACTTAAAATGTTGTAAGTTTGGGCAGAATAAAAGTTCCAATAAAGCTGTGTACTGCAAAGATAAAGCTGAGGAGATCTCAGTTGCTGAGAAGGAACAGGAGAATAAAAAAGATAGCCTGAGGGCATTGCAAGATGCAGCAAGTTTCCATTCTTTGCAACCTTAAAACTGCAAAAGTGAAAGACTTTGCTTTGAGGAGAAAGCCACTGAGCACCATGCTCCAGAATGGCAGCAGTCACATTATATTCCAGAATGGTGGTGATAGCCGCACCAGGTTCAAAAATGGCAGCAACTACACCAGGTTTCAGAATGGCAGTGGCTGCACCAAGTTCAATAATGGTGGTGGCATAGAAAATTTGTTCCTCAGGTTCAGAGTGCTCAGAGATCCAGGCACTTGATCCCTATGGTCAAGAAAGAAGGAAGCCTGGTTACTGCTCCAGCTGGTAACCAAACTTGACATCATCTCCATGGCACTGATTTTAAACACACGAAGAATGCAACAGTTCTGAGGTTAAAAAGGCTTCTACTTAGATTTCAGAAGGCCTAGGAGACCGGGCAGTGTGCCTCTGAGAAGGCGATGTGTGAAGTAAAGGTGCAGTGGAAAACTCAGAAGTTTGCAAAATCCAGGAATGTGGATCATCTCAGAAAAGCTGCAATGATTGAGCAGTACAGGCCTAAGAGAGAAGCTGTGGGAGCTACAACAACTGTAAGTGCTTCAGGGGCAGAGTTACACAAACATTTTGGAACTCACAATTTACCACAGATTTCTTTGGATGTTCCACATGGAATTACAGAACTTATTGTTTGCCCTGCTGGATTTTGGACTTACTTTGGTCCCAGTGCTTTTTATCCCTGTTTGTACCTTTCACAATGGTAATATTTGTCTTGTGTCATTGAATGTTGGAAGTGTTTAACTCTTCATTCGTACAGGGGTTCACAGCTAAAAGTTTATCTTAGATCTCAGAGGAGATGGGAGTTTGACTTTTCAGCAATACTGAATCTATTAGGACTCTTGCAACCATTGCAGATGGACTAAATTTCTTCTGCATAAAGGATGTGCATAGTCTTTGGGGAGCTAGGAGAGGAATATTATGGTGTGTGCCTGAATTTCCCCCCAAAACCTCATGCAGTCATGGGAGCAAGTTGCTAGAAATTGTGATTGATTCATGGTCCAATGCTAGGGTTATGGGTGTGAGTGCTACACCCACCCTAGCATAGGTAGTAACCTCCATACAATATAAGGAACAGAAAGAGTCTTATCTCTATGTTCCTCCCCTGTTCGCTCTCACTGCTTTTGCTGTTTTCCACTGCTAGGAACTGTTGCCCTCTGCCATGTGCCACTCTGCCTTGGAACCAGCCAAGTATGGTCTGAAACCTCCACAAACTGTAAGTAAATAAACCTTTCTATCTTTAATTTTGGGTAACAGGTATTTTGTCCCAACAATTAGAGAAAAGTAACCAAGGCAATATGAATGCACACTTCTGAATAGGTTGAGTCTTTCAAATAAATTAGTGTTAAATATCAGGAAATGAATTTTGTTATTCCAAATGCCAACTGCAATATGCCACCAAATTGTAGTCTATTTTAGTCTCCTAAATAAATAAATGAATTTCTTCAGTGTAATAAGTTGCCAAATATGCTTTTGCAGTATGAACATCAACTATAAACGTCAGGGATGAATTTGCAAGCATATTATCTTTCCCTCAATAACTAAGACTATACACATGAGACAAGGCAAGCATGGTACACACACACACACACACACACACACACACATACACACATTTTGATGTCACCATCCAGCTACCAAGACCTGTAGGATAAGTGAAAAAGGATCACTACCACTATGGAGGAAAATAAGAATTACCACTGCTTGCTTTTTGAGCTGGAAAGTATACTGTGCATGGCAGAGAAAGATGTTGAGCTTCTTTCTAGAGAAGAAATATATACATTTGTATATATGTACTGTCTTAGTTACTTTTCACTTATTGCTGAGACAGAATACCTGACACCCAAAATTAGGTAAGAAAATGTTTATTTCTTACAGTTCTCGGGGGTTTCGGTCCATACTTAGTTGGCTACAAGGCAGCATGGCATAGCTGGTCAGCCATTCATGGCAGCTTCCAAACAGCAAGGCAAACCAGTGAGAGAGAGAGAGCAAGAGAGAGACACACCTTCCTCCCACCCTTATGCTGTATATCGGCTCCACCTCTGGGCGGGTGCAGTACTCACATTGACAATCCCAGTGCTTGACAACAAACCAATCATGAATGCCAGACTCAGCCCTATCCAAATTACATAAGGCCTTGAGGAGACACAGGATCAAGCCAATACATGTACCTATATATGGACCCCAGGATATTTTTTTTCTTTTCTACCAGAGTAGAAACAAAGACCTCATCAACAGATGACAGACATGTGACATTAGTGTATGGATCTGGTACATATCCTGTAGACTCTCTATACTATCTATGTATTGATCCAACTGGCTTTGTGCTGCTGTGTATGACAAATGGCCAAGCCTTCAATAGCAGAGCTGCCTAAATGTGAGGAACTCACCTATCCCTTAAGTAAACATAGCCAAACATATGTCAGAATTTAAGGATAGTGTCATAATCAAACTGCATCATTTAATATTAAAGTCCAATAAGCTTAACAAATTGAAGGAACAATTCTATTACTCAAATTATAGCATTATTTAATTGAGGGTCACAAGTCCCTAAAAGAGTCCTGTCAAGGCAAGCACACATAAACACAATCCTAACCTTATATTCCACACTAACAAAGCATGTAGGTTGGGCATCATTACAACTATTAACTTCTGCCTCCTTACTCCATCGGGTTCACTATTTCTATTTTTACTTTTCTTGGACACTTATCTTTTTTCTTACTCAGTTACATTTTTCTTGACTGCCTCATTTCTAGAAGCATATTATTTTTTCATATCTCCAGTATTAAATGTTAGTAGACTATAAATTATAAGTAAATCAAATTTATATATGTATGTTTTAATTGTCTTAGCATTTATTAAGAAGAGAAACTCATTTCACACATCATATTTTATATTAGTCTCTCATTTCTGAGGGAGCTTGTCTAAAATGCTCACTACACACAGGTACAGTACCCCTGAGATCCAATGGATTGAAAATAAAATGAGCTGAGTCAAATCCTTACCATCTTAATCACATATTAGAGAACAGTTGATTTCATATTTGATATAACACTTACCCTGCAGTAAGGAACAGATTACAATATGGGAGATGAAAGTGGTTATTCAGATTTCATTGATGAGGCAGTTTTTCAACCAGTTTAACAAAAAAATTATGAATCTGTCGGAAAACATATTCCATAAGTTGATTAAGTTATTTACTATCTATGCCCACTATAAGTTGAGAGAAAATAAATCTTTCCTAAACTATTCACCTAAAAACTTCAAAAGTAAAATCTTATAAGCACTTACATTTTAGTTCTTTTTAAAAATTTTTTCTGCAGTTCAGTTTCTTTTATTTTTCCATTATATTTTTCTATATTCTGTTATTTAAACTCTCGCAAAGTGAGTTTTCATTTTTTTTCTGTTAATCGATAATGCTATCCCAGCACTCAAGGTCCTTTAACTACTAAACATGAAGGAAGCATACCTGTAGTCATGAATTACCCAGGAGACCATGCTATCTTTGCAGACAGGCCTGAGCTGAAGTAAAACTGAGAAATGGGAAAAAAAATTCAGTAGTTTTGGGGGTTCACTCTAATCATATTGCTGTCTTTCATTAATCCATCCTCTTTCTATGTCCTAACTCCACAATGGTAAGTTTCTTCTCCTCTCCTTGTCTACAAGGGTAGATAAAGAACACTGTCTTCATCACTCCACCTGAAGCTTCTGCACTATCCATGGCTCAGCTCCCTCAGGGTATCTTCTCTTTTCCTTTAAGACAGGCCTCAAACCTCAGCTAAGGACTCCAATCAACTCCAAACTTCTGCACATGAGGCACCGTGTGTTATCCTAAAAAGCAGCTTCTATTTACTCAACAACCATAGATTCACCTTCCCCAAGTGACATAATGAGAATTTTACTGAAGATTCTTTTGAAGATAATGTCTCTGCTTTTGCAAATTACCAAAAGAAATAATTCAGTAGATTGATAAGGCAGCACTACAGCAGATCAGTGACCCAATATCAAGGCCAAATGGTCTCTCCAATCTCAAATTGTCTAGTGTTCCCTAGAATGGCAGAAAGACTTTGTTCAATGCTTGTACTTAGGAAGTTGTTAGGAATATGACCTGCTAGAAAAAGAAGGGAGAAGAAGCTCCCTTCTCCTATGGCCAGCATTCTCTGTGAAGGTAGAACTTTTGTGCATCATCCATTTTCCCTTCCAGGTCTTCCCCATGTCACCTGAGTGGGATGAACAGCTCTACCATGGCCCTGCTGCCTCAGAATGCTGCCTTGGTCCTATGTTCTGTGACCAATAGGATCATGTATATACCATAGCAAAGAAGGAGAAGTCAGGAACAGACTTAGCATACCAGTTCATCAATAAGGAAAGTCTTTCCAAATTAATTTGTATTTCAATTTATAAATATAAAAAACTGAATAGGGAGTTGATCAAGGTCAATTAACCATAAGAGTAAAGATTGGGGAAACATTTACCTTTTGCAATGAATAGCTTAATAACTAATCATCTGTAAAAACTTTTGCTATGCTAGAGACATATTTACCTTATTTCACAACAGAAGAAATGTTCCCCATTTTAGACAAGATGAATAAATACACTATTAATAGATTATAAATTTAATAAATACTATAAATACACTAATCTTAGATGGCTTAGACTGAAAACCTAATTTATCTAATATATATTTTATCTGTATTAATTAGATAATGCCAAATGTACCTTAGCTAATACATACTTACATCTGTGTCCATTGACGACCCATACTTCTAAGGATGAGGCACATCAGGGAATACTCCTAACCTTATTAGTTTTCAGGGCAAAATCAGGTCCCACTGCTGAGTTACAGAGGTGGTTTTCTTCAAAACTTTTCTGGGATCCAGGTTCATCTTGGGCTAAACATGGTTTCTCATATATCCCTCAAACAAACATAATCTGTGCTTTTGGCCTTGGTTTGGTTATCTTAACGACTCTATACAAGTGATGAATAGCTCAAGGCAAGAAATGCATGAAGTTAAGGAACAAAATGAAAGAGTCAGTATCTATATACCCACAGAAGTGATGTGTGATGTTCATTAGATATTCAATTAATTAATTCAAGTTCTTGGAGACAAGTATGCCTATTGTGATATTACCATATTACTTACTCTCCCTCATTTTTAAATTTATTTTTTACCATGAACATGCTGTCTTATAGAATCAGGAAAATCTGAGCTCATAACACTACAATGTCATTTATTGGATATAAAACCCTGGAAAATTCGTTTAATAGTTTTTTTGCACATAAAGTGAGGTTAATAATAAGCTAATCTTACAGAGTTTTAAATAAACATTCTTGTTAAAATTTCTCGAAAATACAAATGCTAGTTATTATAATCATTATTCAGTAGTTCAATTTTTTAAACTTTTTTCTGCTTCTCCATGAATGTAGGTCTTCCATCTTCTTTGGTGGTAACATTGTAATCCTCTTCTTAGATTATTTGTAAAAGTGATCATGAATAGGTAAGCTCTTATTACTCAAAGATTTCAAATGAAATATTCTTCCTTCCTTTTTACCCAGGCCACTTCTTTGGTTGCATATTATGTTTCAAATTTCTGTCCTTTGGGGTTAAATTTTTCCATGCATGATCTCAGCCAAAGGTGATTTTTTATAATGCTGAATCAAATTCACTCTGTCTACTTTAGAATTAGAAGCAGATGAAAATAACTTATTTTATTTTTCTGCCTGAAAGAAACATAGAACTGTTTCTGTGCTGAGATAATTCACTAATAGTAGAAAGTATCCATATATCTCATCTTCACTCAGGAAGTCTCCTGGCTAATTATGAGAATATTAATTAAGTTAGGGGCAATTGAAAAAGTTGCTTTTGAACCTATTCAATGTGAACTAGTATTAAATTACTACTGTATTTGTGTGGAATCAGATTTCAGAAACATCTGGGAACAGATTCCCATCAAATATAACCATGACTTTATGATCTTCTTTCCAGGCAAAGAGTTAGGTATTCTACTGACAGTCAGTGCACTTGACCTTTGGAAATTATTCCAAGTTAAATTTGTCCAAAATCTTTCAAAAGCATGCCAAAACTCTTTCATAATGTATTAGTCTTGTGTTCTGTCCAGATCCATTTGCCACAATTCCCAAGTTTCTCTGCACACAGGGAGGCCGATGCTCACAGACAGCACCTGTGGACTCATCGGCCCTCAGGTTTCCAACTCATTCCAGCCAAAGGGCCATGAAGATCCAGGCCTAATGGGCAGGGAGAAGATGAGTGTGAAGTATATTCCCTGCTCCTGCCATGGTTGGTCACTGTGTGTTGGCTGCATTTGCTACCAAAGTCTCCTGTCTACTTTCCCTTTCTATTTGGCTATACTCTGTGATTCTGGGTAATGCTCCCTTCCTTCCTTCATTCATGAGGCAATGGGGTGGTAATGACTCCTTGCTCTCACTGTAGCCTAAGGTACCAAACCTTGTTCCTTTCTTTAAACTCTACTCACACTGTTAAATCACTCCCTCCTCAAACTATTTATCTAAGTGTGCCCTAGCATGCTCACTGATGTGTCTTTTAAGCCAATTCCAATTCTGTCCTTCTATCTAGCATATCACATCCTGGCTTACCTACCTGGAGAACCCTATTTACCCTTGTAAACATCACATCAAAGACAGCTTTTCTGTAAAGACTTCCTTATTGTTCCTCTAGGAAGTGAGTTAAAAACTCTGGAATAATGTCTTGAACCAGACCGTCATCATTCAAATCCTAGGTCCATCATTTATTGATTGTATGCCCTGATAGCAAGTGAGTTGTCTAATTGTCTCAGGGTTCATTCCATCTTTTATAAAGTAGAAAAACAGAAAAAATAATGACATCTCCTTGAAAGGATTACTGTGAGAGTTAAACTAGTTAACTTTCTTAATATGATAAGAACATTACTTAGAACGTTTGGCTCAATAAAATTATTATTGCAGTTATTATTACTATTATTACTCTTAACCTTTTTTACTAGCTTATCTATCATGCACTTCTTGGTCTTTGTGGCCTTTGCCTAACCATAGTGGACATTTTGTTTTGTTTTGTATTTTTGAGACAGGGTCTTGCTATGCAGTTAAGGCTAGCATTGGGCTCACTTTATACCCTATTACTTTGAACTTGCAGGGATCCTACTGCTTCAGTCTGCAGAGTGCTGGGATTATAGGAGTGCACCACCACGCCTGGCTCACTCCTGTAATCCCTGCTGTCTGTCTTTCTCTCTTTCTCTGTCTTTTTCTCTTTCTCTGTCTTCTTCTCTCTCTTTCTCTCTCTCTTTCTTTCTCACCCTCTCTCTCTCCCTCTCTCTTTTTCTTTCTCTCTTCTCCCTCTTGGTCTTTTTCTCCCTCTCTTCCTTTATAATTGATATAACAATTGTACATATTTATGATACAAACTAAGATGTCTCAATACATATGTGCATTGTGTACTTTTCAAATCAGCATAAACATATCAACTTCCCTAAACACTTATTTCTGTGGTAAAAAACATTCAAAATCCTTTCTTTTAGCTATTTTTTAAAGTATGCAATATATTATCATTATCTATAATCACCCTATTGTGTTGTAGAACAACAGAACTTATTTCTCTTATCAATTGTAGCTAAATATCTGTTGAACAACTTTGCTTCATTCTGGATTTTCTTAAATGTGTATTGAATCTTGGAAACAATTTATCCTGCAGTGATCAGTCTCTTTTCTGGCCTTCTCATTTCCAAGGAATCACTGAGGTTTGAGTATTCCATTCCGACTTTTATGGGAGAATATTTGAAGAGGTAACGAGAAGCCAAGCAGACACACATACCAGATGTTCTTTCAATTCTCTGGAAAATTCTTTCAGATTAATAAGTTACCTTAAATTAAACAACATTGAAAATAAAAATGCTTCCCAGATTTCTAGTATATGATACTGTTTTAGAAACACACAGAATGGGAGACTTGATATGAGAATCCAGCATTTATAGCATTCCAAATCAACAACTAATAGAGCCAGGTGAGAACTTGAGAGGATGCCTACTTAAGACTGACTGTTACTTCTCTGAAAGTCACATTTTTAGGAAAAGGACCATTGACTTTTGGAGTCTGATATTTTTTTCATTTTCTTTCCCAAAGAACTTTTGAAATGACCAGACCTTAAAGTTATATCTACTCCTTAGAGGTTATGGCTGATCACAAGCCAGTGCACAACAAATAAAAATCTCTCACTGGACGTTTTAAGTGGACATACCTATAAGTGGCAGTCAAATGAGTGTCTCAATAAGATTTAAAGAATATGTGTTGCTTCTGAGACAGCTGCATAGCTTGTCTGACTTTCTGAAGCTCTTTCCTTCATGCCTCCAGCCTCTAGCACAATAGGTCAGGTTGCCTCGCAACGAAGTGCAGCCTTTCCTGTTGAAAGATAATTTAACCTTAAGAAGAGAAAGGCACCATAGAAGTTAATTAATTGTGTAGGTTATTGATGTTTATGAAGTGATTCATTCAGAACGTTGCATGTATTATCACAATAATTATAATCACATTAACAATAATCTTACCAGTTTCCTTATTATTATTCTCGCCATGCAAATTAAAACACTGAGATTGGTTCTAGGTCACACAACTAATGTTAAGCTCTACCTGATCTCTACATTTTTGTACTAATTTTATCTGTGAGTTTCTAAGAGTTATATAAATGCTTTAACCTTAGGCATTACCTCTGCACCTGCCCTCAAAGGGCATTTGGAAACGTGTGGCATTTCTGTCTGACACATTAGTATCTCAGTTCTTTGGGTTATTAACATGCGATCGGAGAGGCCGCATGTTCTGCAGAGCATGGGACAACTCTGCAGTAGAAAATAAATCTTCTTGCAGGGGTTTTAGCTCAGTAGTATAAGCCCCTGACTGGCAGGCATGAGGTTGTGAACTCGATCTCCGGCACAAAACAAAAAAGAAAAGACAATAAGTCTTCTTCAAGTCTCTGCATACATATTTCAAGAAATACTGTGCTTGAACTCTAATGCCTATCAAATTAAAAAAACTATTTAGAAATAATTAAATTACCTGAGTGTTATTTTAATTGATTACATTAACCCCACTCACTCAAAATACTGGCATCCAGGTAAGTGCAGATATTTGACTGATGAGAAAGTTTAAGTTTCTCGATCTTAGATCAAAGTTCAATTTCCATTGCATTATTGCGACAATGAAAAATAAGATCTTGTAATCTTTTGATATTAATAACTGTCACTGCTACAATTGTCATAGTGACCCTGATGAGATTGAAAGTTGACCTGTTTTCTAACTCTGTTAATAAGCCTGTCATATTTAAATACTATTTATAAATTATCATGTGTAGCAATCACACTTTGAGGCTTCAACATAAACACTAGGATCTTCATAGCAAAAATGCTGTCCTTCAAAATCATCGCT
The DNA here is from genome assembly GCA_004363535.1 of Dasyprocta punctata. Lineage (NCBI taxonomy): Eukaryota > Metazoa > Chordata > Mammalia > Rodentia > Dasyproctidae > Dasyprocta > Dasyprocta punctata. The sequence continues at coordinate 77,352 of RJWM01006686.1, forward strand.
TTGAAGTTGACATGTACATTCCAAAAGATACTTTCCTATTATTCTAAATACAGTCACGGTTCCTCTCTGCAAATGCATTTAGACTCTGAATATTTATTTCAGTATTTTCAAATGCATCTTCTGTGAAAGTATTTAACTTTGAGTAACAGTGAAGAGCTGTCTGAAAGAAGCTTCTCTATTATTCTCGATGTGATGGAATTAAACAACAATGTATTGTTCATGGCATGTGATAGCATGGAGATGAGCACAGCAGAAATCTGCAAAAAGATGGACGACTCTTCAGAGTAGCAGTAATCCTTGTTTCAATTTAGGTGTGTTAACAATTTTCAAACTGCCTTTAAGACTTAAGAAACTGAAACTGACATGACCTTCTGTAGTAGAGCAACTATACTGTGCCAATTGCAGTTGACTGGATACATAGAGTAATGTGCATTTGGACCCTTTTTTTATACTTCTTTCAAAAGTAAATTTTAGTGTGTTATAGTCATGCTTTGTATCTGTTCACACAATTTGCTTCTTGGCCTTTACGGGCTTCCTATTTGGGGGTTCAGATTTTATTTCCTAATAATCCTGCACAACAAAGTGTTTCACTTGCTCCTAGGTCTAATGAAATGATCTGAGTACTGGAAGACATCGAGAAGTAGGCAAACCAGAGATTTAGAGCCTTCAAAATGACTGTGACCAGGGCTCCATGAAAAAGAAACAAATCTGTGAAGCAGAGGATGCATTTCTCCTGTTTACCAGCCTGCCATGATTACGTGTACAAGCTCCCAAATAGTGAGAGGGGCATTCTTTTAAATGTGGTAAACGAGATTAGAAGAAAGAAGCAATGAAAAGGCTCAGAACATGGAAAGAAAAGAGCTGTACTTTGGACCACTTGGAAAGTTTCCAGTTTTGTAGCTTTGTATAAGTCACTTGGCACATCTGGGTCTATGCATGCTCATGTGCAAAATGAAGGAGTGCAACTTGTTTATAGTAAGCATTCTTTTCACTTAAACAATACATTGTTTTAAGAAAACAGGAATCTTATACAAAAGACATAAAAGATTAGAAATTCAGTAACCAGACTGAAAGAAGCTGGATTAGAGATTCCCTTTAGTTTTGAGTCTAGATTAAACACATAAATAGGTTCATGGCATAGTAACTTCTGAAAATGTGCCCACCTTCTCTTTCCATGAACATTTTATCCCTCACTTCACTCTTCACCTTTCAGACAAATACTTAAGGTTCATTACAATGTGGGTAAAATACTATGCTTCCCTCAACCTGCTTTTTACACATTCTTTTCAACGTTTCTACTTAGGGAAATTCTTTAGACTAAATTAGGAATAAATTCTGGAATTTCCCAAACATTAAACAGCCCATTATTTGTCTAACAGATATATTGAACCATAATTTAAGGTCCTTTTCCTTATGCTGTCTGCCTCAGTTTCAATAGAAACAGTTTTGATGTCTCAGCCTTCTTTTCAAAGAGTGCATATAACCCATTCTATGGCTAAAATGTCCTTGGGAAGAAATCAGAGGTTACTGCTGCTGTCAAACAAAATCTTTGTCAATATTGAAATGAGAACTAATTTGACTTAATTTAAATTGACATGAACAAAAAAACCTCAGTGCTGGAAAAAATAATTTCATGAGACTACAATGGAAAAACTGCAAAATTAAAATATATTCGCAGTCTAATGGTAGTTTTAAAGCATTTGGTAACTATTGTTAAAGAAATAACAATAATGAAAATTCTATGGAATTGTTATCTACTTATGCTGCAAACAGGTCTGTGTTTTTAAATGGCTACATTTTTTAGTCACTTGCTTCACTAGGTGAATGACATTTTTTCTTTTGGAATTAAAAGAAATGCAATTAAGGAACCACCAATTTTTTGTAAAATACACACTAGTTATCACATCAGTTTATAAATAATTCTTCACAGTGTATTTTATGTGGTCCTTTTCCAGAAAAAAAATGCAACATCCTCTCGTTCCATCGTGGGTGGTTTATTATATTGTTGGCTTGATTCCCATATTGTGAGTAAGGAAATGCTATTTAATGATAATTGACATTGTTATGGCAAATGTTTTGATTAGTATCATAATCAAGATCTTGGTTACACAATTATCATTATTATTCCTGTTTCATCTTGATAACAAGATGGGTCATTTAGTGATCCTAGAGACCCATTGGCTTAACCATTGATTGCCTGGTTGCAAATTTAAAATTATGTAGTATATGTCAAAACATAGGCAACACAGTGCTTGGAAAACCAAACTCTCTGTTTGCCAGGGAATTGGACAATTAACACTAAGAATTTTTTCATACATTATATCATGGTTTTTATTCCACTCTGTGTTGTTGATCATTCTACCAAAGCATAATTGAAGAGCAATGTGATGTGAACAATGTGAAAATACATGCAGTAACTGGATTTTAAATTAAACCTGCATGAAAAATAAATAGTAGGATAAACTTTTAAAAAATAGTAAGCTTTTTAGATGGGAAGTTCATTAGTTCTTGAGCAAACCCTGGTGGAAAAAATTAGAAACTAGAAACTAGGAAATGTAGATTAGTCTGACCTTGCCACTAACTCTGATGGCATCTAATCTTCTTTTTCTAGTAACATTTGCTGAACTTGAATCTTTAAAAATGATCCAAGGAGTCATAAATTTGAGTGTCTTTTGAAAACTGTGATTTATATATGAATATAAGATCATCTCATTATCTCACAAATCAACAGCCCAATCAGAAGTGCTCATCTTTCTGAGAACTGTGGATTACCTTTGATCCTGTTTTGCATCTTAGATACTGAGGTCCATTGAGGAGCAGTTTGGGATGTAGTTTTGGCTTCACGGTTGTTAAACTTACATAATGACCAAGTAAGGTTGTTTTCTTTATTCAAATCAAAGCAGTTATGTCCCATGAAGGAAAGTCCTGGATTGCATTCCATGTCCATCTTGCCGAAGAAGTGTGGCGTGGGGTGAATCATCTAACTTTCTACGCTTCTGTCTCTTCATCTGAAAATAGACAATAATTCTTGTATTACATCTAAAAGTATTGTCTTGATTATTTAAAAAGTATGTGAAAATGTAAAATTTGTACAGCAATATGTAAACATCATGTAAAATATACTACTGTATATCATTTAATATTGTTATGTAAGCAAGAAACTATTAACTTAAAACCATAATATAACTTACTGAGGAAAGAAACTTGGTGTTGTCCTTCAAATCAAGATACATTCTCAGGTTTTTTTCCTTGTTTTAATTTAAGAAAATGATACACTTAAGATAGCTAAGATGATTGTACTTCTATTAGTTCTTAGAACAAAATATTTAACGCTCATACGATTAGATCAATTTTGTATGTCTATATCTGGTAATCTGAGTAATTCTTTTGAAAATAAATATGCAAAATAATAACCTTTGTTAAGTCCCTACCACCTTGTTTTGAAAGACTATATTGCTATTGTTTTGGGGGTTTTGTTAATGTTGTTTATTTTATCTTGTTTTTCTTATTTTTTTATTTTGTTTTGCTTTGTTTTTTCCTCTTGAAAATAAAATTTTAAAAAGTAGTTTAAAAAAGTGTCTCAGTAAGTTGCCCAGGCTGGGTTTAAACTTGTGATCTTCTTGCCTCAGCATCTCAGAGTGCTACAATTATAGACAAGCGCCACTATGCCCAGAACATACTGGCATATGCTTTGTAACAAGTAGCCTAGTTTCAGTTAATCACAAACAACCAAGTTTCAACTAATGAAAAGACAATTTATCACTTCATGTCCATATAACATAGAGGCCTAGGTATAGCCAGTCGGAAGATTTGTCTACTTTGTGTCTGTGTTCAACCTGTAAGTCTTTTCCTGGTTCTGCCCAGTGGAGCTCTCTGACCCTCTCCCGATTCTAACTGCCTCGTAATTCACAAATTTCTTTGCTCAATTAAACTGTTAAATCTAATTTACCTAAAGTTTTTCTTTCAACATTATAAATAACATTGTGTTTTAAATCACAGACATCAACTCTAAGCTACATACAAGTAAGTTTTCCTTCAACCAAAAAGCTATCATCGTCACAACCTGATGTGATCTAGGGAAGAACTATGAACTTATATATGGGCATAGAATGATAAAAAACTGGAAAGAATCTTGCATCCCTTTAGTTCCATCCCCAGAAGTATAAACATATGCTGAAGCCTTGAAAGACAAAGTCCCTCCAGCTAGTAAAAGAGGAAGCAACACTTGAACTCCAGGCCCTTGACACTGAGTTCAGGCTTCTTTAGCCTCTTGGTTTCTCATTCTGAGGCCTCAAATTAAAAGTCAGCATCTTTTGATCTTTACCTGCAACTAGTTATTATGAATCTTTTTTCTTATTATCTTATGAAGATTGAAAGCTAAGAAACCAAGACACTTGTAAAATGCTTACCTATACAGAAAGACTAGTGTGTAGTTCTTTAGCCAATAAATGATCTTTAAAACAGAAAGTGTGGTGAGATTAAGGTAAAAACAATCAAAGATTTGGGGAAATGTCTCATAAACAGAGAAACAGTGTCTTGAGCAGACTGTAGCTAAGTTTACTTAAGAAGAAATTTTTCATAATCTAGTGCACATAAAAATTGCCCTAGGGATGATACAAAGTATAGACTCTGGAATCTCATCCTCAGGAGTTATGATTCAGTAGGTAAAGGGGGCTGGTCTAGAAATCTGAATTTTAAAAAGTGTCTTTGGTGATTCAGATATACATTCAATGGTCTACAGATTAACTAGCATGCTGAGTCTTACCCTGTGTCTTTCTACCAGTATTTCTTTCATCCCATAAAAGGGAAAGAGACAACTAGATGTTATGCTAAAGGTTTTTGGTGAAGCCAAAAGTTAGTTCTATACAATATCTGAATAACCATAATGTTGATGATGATGATGATGATGATGATGTTAGTGATCTCATAAATGCCTATGTGTGTCAGGATTTATGCTAAAGGTTTTACATAGTCATGACGCATTCTTCTGCTGTAACAAAATATATCAGTTAATTCATAAAAGTATAAATTCATTTCTTACAATTCTGGTGGTTTCTTGGTCCAAGATCAAGGTCTTGGCAGATTTTGTATCTGGCAAGGATGCCTTGTTGCTCCCATAGATGACAGAAAAGCAGAAGAGACCCTAGGAAACTCTTTTACCTTTTGTTTCTAAGAACATTCATTCATGAAAGCAGTCTTCCCAAACTAATCACCTCCCCCAAAGGCCCCACCTATTAATGAGACCTCATTTAGTATTAGGTTCTGACATATGCATTTTGGAGGAACACATACATCACAGTACAGCAAACAGTGTGTTATGTGGCCCTCACACTGTAAGTGAAGCATCTTTAGATTCATTATACTTCTGGAGAATGCTTAGTTT